>QLTV01004082.1:4424837-4448858 GCA_003457575.1 Thermophis baileyi | reverse complement strand
CCCCCATTTGCTCTTCAAGGAGAGAGGGGGGGAGTAGAGGGGGGGGGGGGGGGGGGGGGAGGGGAGGGAGGGAGGAAGGAAGGGAGGAAGGAAGGAAGGAAGGAAGGAAGGCCAAATGAATGTGGACTGAGCACCAAAGTGAATAACTACTGTAAAACAAATAGACTTAAGTTGTTTGGATATATAAAGAGAATGAATGAAGATCAAATTACAAAATGAATGCATGAAGGAAGAGTGAATGGGTGGAGAGGAAAAGGAAGTTCAAGAAAGTCATGATTGAGACGGAAGTTTAAAGAACAACAGAGAAGGGGAAATGTAAGATTAGTTTCCAAGGATAGAAAGTCAAGGAGAGGGATAGAAAATTGTCTTGGTTTAAACTACAGTATATTAGCTATGTTTCCTTTTCCTTTCCTTATTACTTTAATCTCTTTGGGCTACTATTTTGTATTCCTTTCTGTTGCTTACCCTGAAAGGGAATAACATGCTGTGTATGCATGAATAGTCATGGTTCTGATCTCATCCTGTAGTGCATATATTGTAAGCAACATATGTACACAGGGTTTTTTTTAAATCCAATTCACTGTGGAGAAGAAAAGGAGGGAAAACAAAGTTCTTACCCCATTTGGAGAGATATTTCCAGGTTGCAGTCCCATACATGCCAACGTCTTGGCTAGTTCTGCTGCATTCACCCCGCAGTTTGGAGCTACATTGGATTCACACCGAATATGTACATTTATTTTACACACTGAGAGTGAAAACAAAAGTAAACAAACATTATTTCTGACTGGAACAAGAACAAAACGATATTTCTTTCCTAATGACAGCATGGGAATGGAAATCCAATCCTTATTCCCTCCATTTGAATCACAGATCAAGGTTTATGCAGAGTGTTCAATCATATCACATGAATCCAAGTGGTTGTGTTTTATTTAACCATTGTTAAACAAAACACAGGTTGTATGCTACACACCAGTTTAATGAGTACCATTTTACCTTCCCTGGTGAATCTGTAACACAAGAGTTAAGTACAATATCCCTCACAGGTCATCACTCAGCTACTGTTCATCTAGTTCAGGGGTCTCCAAACATGACAACTTTAAGACTTGTGGACTTCAACTCCCAAAGGAAATTCTGGGAGTTGAAATCCACAAATCTTAAAATTGCCAAGTTTGGAGACTCCTGATCTAGCTCCATAAAAATAGACCCCATCACTTCCCCTGGACTTGTTCCATATCTGAACCAGTAGTGCTGTGATGGCGAACCTATGGCACAAGTGGCACGCAGAGCCATATCGGTGGGCACACAAGCTCAGGTCCGGCGCGCATGCACGCGCTGGCCAGCTGATTTTCGGGCCTTCTGGGCCCACTGGGAGTCGGGAAACAGGCTGTTTCCAGCCTGTGGAGTGGGTGGGGAAGGCCCGTTTTTTGCTCTCCCCAAGCTCCAGAGCCTTTCTAGGATACTGGGGAGGGCGAAAATGGCCTTCCCCACCCCCCGGAGGCCCTCCGGAGGCCAGAAATGGCCCGTTTGCCAACTTGAAACGGGCCATTTTCTGCCTCCGGAGGGCCTCCGGGGGGGGGGTGGGGATGGCCGTTTTCGCCCTCCTCAGGCTCCTAGAAAGGCTCTGAAGCCTGGTGAGAGCGAAAAACAGGCGTGCCATCGCATGCCGGGAGCGGGGGGGGGTCACATGCGCATGCGCGGGGGGTGCATGGAATTATGGATGTGGGCATGCATGTGCGTGACCCCCCCCCGTGCTCCCCCCTTTTGGCACGCAAACCAAAAAAGGTTCGCCATCACTGCAGTAGTGGGTTCTAAAACCCGTTGCTACCGGTTCTAAGAACCGGGCCGAACCAGGAGCAACCCACCGCTGATCTGAACAGTTCATACTTCATGTCTATGGAGATTCTCAGTCATCATACTTATCTACAATACTTTTTTGTACATACTTACAAACCCTCAGTTCATACTCAACATGCAAATCAATATGTACCTTAATTGAACACAATATGGAAATAAAGAAAATCAAAGTTCCTTTCCTTGCCATTTCTATCCTTTATTCTTATAGAACATAGTATTTCAGCAGTCCCTAGAGCCCCAGGAATTTAGTAGTGAAATTAGGCAGCACATTGCTGAGAAAAAATGAAAGCCAAACAGTGTACACGTTTTCATGTATACACCAGTAAGCGAAAACCTAGCTCTACCCAGATATCCTGATATCCCAGCACTCCCAACTTCAGAATAACAGGGTTGGAAGGGACCTTGGAGATCTTCTACTCCAACCGCCTGCTCATACCCTATACCCGTGATGGCAAACCTATGGCACGCGTGCCCGAAGTGGCATGCGGAGCCATGTCACCTGGCATGCGCGGCATCGCCCATTCATCTTCTGGGTTTCTGGCGCACATGCGCGCGCGATGATCAGCTGGCCTTGAAACCTGGAAGACTAGCTGGCCGGCACACATGCGCGCGCCGGAAACCGGAAGTTCATTTTCGTGCATGCATATGCGCCCTGGGCAGCTCCTCTTCTGGGTTGCAGCCCAGACGAGCACACACGCGCTCCCTTTTCGGCACTCGGTGCCGAAAAGGTTCGCCATCACTGCCCTATACCATTTCAGACAATGATTGTCCAAGCTCTTCTTAAAAATCTCCAATGTTGGAGCACCCACAACTTCTAGAGGCAAGTTGTTCCATTGATTAATTGTTCTAACTGCCGGGAAATTCCTCCTTAGTTCTAGGTTGGTTTTCTCCTTGATTAGTTTCCATTCATTGCTTCTTGTCCTGCCTTCAGTATTGTCACTTTCTGATTGCTCTGCCAAATAGTGCCCCTGGCCACCTCCACTTTAAAAAAAGTAAAAAATCCTGCTCTAGAATATTAGCAGTTAGATATGATCTATCAGCAGTGCAATGCCTGATAATTCAGGCCTATTTTCACCCCTCTCCTTAATCTCCTCCTTATGAAATGTACTACATTTATATCCAAATCTTAGGGATTCTTAACTAAGTACTATAGGTAAAAACTTGTACATGCAAAATTTGTGCAAATGGGGGGGGGCAGCTTATTCTAGTGTTGCATCAACTATGCTGCCCCCCCCCACACACACACACATACGCACACAATTCAGGGCAGGAAAACTAAATGAATACCGCAGAGAAGGACTCTTGTCTTTGTGTAGACTTTCAGCTTACTTTTACACTGAAGCCCTTGTCGCAAGATTCCCCAGAGGAGAGAGCCACAGTGATCACAGAAGGTTGGCACTTTGTAATTGTGGATTCTGAACTTGTGTGGGATATTGATTCCAAATCTCTGCTCAGAAAACTGAGGAAGAAAAAGCAGCAAAAGAAGAAAAGTTGGTGATAAGTGATAAAATAATAATGGTTGACCAATCCTTATTTTTCAGTTTACAGTTCTTGAAGCAAGGCAGACAGAGAATGTTATTCCCCCCATTTGATAGGTAAGGAAGAAAAGAGAGAGCCAGGATTTTGGGCTTAAGAGTTTGATTTAATGTTTCTATAACATAAAGTTGGTCTCATGAGTTTTCTTCTCACAGCAAATGATTTGGACAGAAGGAATGAATATCAGTTAGGAATACCAGTTAGGACAAGAAGTTAAAGTTCCAGGGTTGAACTATGGGGTCCTTAGTGTTCTTGGAGCTTGGTTGTTTTCTTGCATTACATTTATCAATCATGTAATGCTATTTGGGCAATGAAATGTCTGCAAGAAAACAACCAATCCCAGAGAGCACCAAGGATCCCAAAGATAAAGTCCTTCCCCCACCACCACTCACAACTTGTATTTTTGATTCAGCTGGTCCCAAACATGCCAGCTATGGCTACTTGTTAAAGAAAAAACCAGGATCTACCATCTCTTCTCACAAAAGAAAGCAAATCAAATCACATCTAGCTTGATTTTGAGGCTGAAAAATGGTTTGCCAAAACTGAGTAAACCCAGATGATCTCCCCATCCAATCAGTAAAAATCACCATCTGATTAGCGTTCATACTTTTAACTGATGTCAGCACAAGTTTCAGATAACTTAACAGCTACTCTAAAATAAGGGCAATTTTATGCTGGGCTGTCAATCAGTTCAGAGTCAGTTAAATTACTTCTCATTGGTTGCTTTCCTGCACACGTTATAGGCTTAATTAATGCTCTTGCTAGATCTTATATTTTAGGCTGATTTTAACCATATTATTGTAATGTAGGTATTGATGAGTCAATACGAAATGCTTGCATCTATCGCTGTTTGTCTTTTAACTGTATTGTTTAAATTACTTCTACATCTGAACTCCCCACATTCAGAAAACCAATATTTCAGGGAATTCAGGCTAGATTCTTCCTGATCTAGTTTCTACATGAGGGAATCCTTAACCTGAGAAACATTCAGACCTGCTCTTTCCCATCTCTCTTCTCAAATGATACAACGATCAAGAAAACGGTTGTGTGTTTTTCTGAACATGATTCTAGAATTCATCCAGATGGCAAAATAACAATTGTTTCGCAAATGCCATGACATAATTCCACATCAGATATAATGCTTCAGCTGAACTCCTATATATTACAGTAGCACAAAAGTTGTAACACACTGGGTACAAGCCTGATATCTAACTAATCCGTGGATCTTGAGAACCTGATACAGAACTAAAGTCAAAGTGCACAATATAAGACATAGAGGTAATATAAGATTAAAAGATTAAATAAATAAAACAAAATGAAACAAAAAAGATAAATTGAGCATTTGACAGCATAGGTTATATTTTTTTCGTTCAGACAAACCTCTTTGAATGCTGAGGCTATCGGTACTTAGTACTAAAAGATCATAATAAATATAGGTAGAACAATCATTGCTATTAATGAACCTGAAGCAGATTTAATCAAGTCAAAATGTTGTCAACGAATCTTGCTGGCTATTAAACAAAAGTTGGTGACATTATAAGGCAGTGCATCACCTTGATCAGCTAAAGGATAGCTGAGATTTTAAAAAGTCATTATGGTCTGGAGATCAAGTTAATGAAAGTGTGATAAATTTGTGCTGTTGATCTTGATACGATTGACAATAAAAATGCATGCGGGAATCTGGATGGTTTCAGTGGCTTCTGATTTACAGTAATAAAGACATTCATTATAGGGGTCTTTCTGGAAATTCTGTCTTCCAGATTTGCAGGGCATTACAATGTGCAAACATGAGAGCCCTTTGAAATTTTGGCATGGTGATCAGATTAAGCTATCTACTAGGCTTATGACTGGTAACCTGTTTCCTTAAAAAGGCATCAGGATGAATGAGGCTGTGCTCAGTTTGGTGCTCAAATGTATTCATTATCTGAGGTTATTCCTGGCCAAGTCATATCCCATTGTTTTTAGTGCATTAGGAGAGCAGCCATAGTGGTACAGTATCCTTAGACCATCTATTCCATTTCATGATGGTCACTAGAACATAGTACGCTCACAAAATATAAAGACTGCTTACTTCTTTGCAAAACAGACATGGCATTTAAAAACAAACAGGGAACTTCTTGGACTTAAGCGAATTTCAAGTATAATTCTTCAATTATAACTTAATTAAATTCTGTAATTAAATATAGAAGAATAATACTTGAATAATTTCAAGTATTCTTCTTCTCATACTTCCTATTACCTATCTCCTTCTACTTTTGACTATAACCTTGTTGCTTGTATCTTTACGATTTGTATTGTTTTATTTAGTCTCCTAGTATGATTTTGATTGCTTATTTAGTATCCTATGACTATCACTAAGTGTTGTATCTTATGATTCTTGATGAATGTATTTTTTTATGTACACTGATAGCTTTTGCACCGAAGACAAATTCCTTGTGTGTCCAATCACACTTGGCCAATAAAGAATTCTTATTCTTATAAAATCTAAAAACCAATCACGGTGAATATTTTCTTCTAACACTGAATTGAATTAACCAATTATGGTAGGGTCTTAAAGTTATAAATAAAATAGAATAGCAGAACATTCTCTTTCTCTGCACTTGGTTACCTTCTTTTAATTGTTGCCGTGAATGTACACCACCCAGTCACATCATGTGCAATGAATGGCCATATAAATTTGTTAAATAAATAAATACATTTGATGTTATCTTTATTAGCACTGATTGGATGATACCTTTACTCTTTGCATTGCCACATCAATTTTTCACAAACCAATGGAGTTAAGTAACAGGTAAATAGAGGCATGTAGCTACTTCAAAATTCATCAAATAAAGCATATTATCTAAGGAATAACACATTATGTCATAACGCTGCAGTTGACAATATATTTAATTAGTCAGATGCTACTGAGTTAGGTTTTGATTCCTGTGTATTTTATCCATCTTGATCTGTCTTTAGTAATAGTAATTCATAGCTATTCCAAAACCATTCCCATAATCCCTTTGGTCCAGAATTAAGAACATGCAGAACTCCGAATGTGTAACTGTAACTTTACCTTCATATCCATCTTCTTTTTATTATTCTGGCATGTGCAAGCTGTAACTATGAGATGGTGACAACGCTTGTGCACAACACACGTGCAAACTGGAAAAGAAGGAAGAAAAAGAAAACAATGAAAACTATCAGAAACTAATAACAGAAAAGTAAGATTTGTTCTTGGATGGATTAAATTTTTTACTGCCTCTGATCCAAACAATCTGGGGTATGTGCAAAGAAGGACAATAAAAGGGATCAGGACTGGAAATTAAACCTTTAAGGACTAAAAGGCAAAGAAATGTTTAAAACATTTAGTGATCCACAAAAAATCCTAATCTCCCATTCACTGCAAGCAGATTGTGTAAAAAGGAGAAAATGACAAATGTGTAGGGCATAATGCAACCCTAACCATAACTTACTGTACCTTGGCACTGGTATCCCTGCTTTCCAAATACTCCCCTGTTGAAGATAAAGCAGAGACAACATATGACTCAGGATGAGATCAAACACTTAAAAAGTAGGTCAGCTAATCTGACATAAGAACAAAACAAAGGTTGAGAGGCAGCTGCAAAGTTCAAAATGTATATCGTATCAACAACATGGGGAGAGGTAAACTCAGCTTAAACTCTAAGAAGACAAAGGTATTGTTCATCCAGAAACATTTAGGCACTCTGGAAACTTTAGTACTAGTGGTGGAATCATCCTCCCTTTAACACAGCAGGTGTGTCACTGGGGCTTGCCCAGGATTCATAGTTAGTGTTGGAAGAACAAGTGGAAGCTGTGACTCAGGGATACTTTTTAAATATTTAAAACATTTAAAATATTTATCAGGGATACTTTTTAAATATTTTCCAAAGCACCTGAAGGCCAGACAAGGAATAATGGATGGAAACTGATCAAGGAGAGATTCAACCTGGAAATAAGGAGGAACTTTCTGATAGTGAGAACAATCAACCAATGGAACAGCTTGCCTTCAGAAGTTGTGGGTGCTTCATCACTGGAGGCTTTCAAGAAGAGATTGGACTGCCATCTGTCAGAAATGGTGTAGGGTCTCCTGCTTGAGCGGGGGGTTGGACTAGATGACCTACAAGGTCCCTTCCAACTCTGTTAATCTGAACAAACTGAATACTTTGACCATCTCTAACTGATACGCCAAGTATGTCTCCACCTGGAGCTGCAAGCCTTGGTGAGGATAATGCATGCCTTTACCACCGTATCTTGACTACTGCAATCTACTAGGTGAGGCTGCCTTTGAAAATAACTCAGAAGCTACAGCTCACACAGAATGCAGTAGCCAAATTGTGGGTGGGTGGAAGCTGCTATTTCAGGATAGCACTTATTTTGCAATGCTGCACCCGGTTTAAAGTGTTGGGTATCACTTATGAAGTCCAATATGGCACAACACTGGGTTTCATCAAGAACCGCCTTGCCCAAAACGATTCTGCCTTCCTGTTTTGAACTATGAGGGAGGCTTGCTCAAGGTCCCTTCATTATCAGAGCTGAAAGGGATGTGAACTAGAAGGAATCTCTGCAAGGCTGCCCCTATAAGGTAGAACATGCTCCTTCATTCTTGGCATTCCAAAAATCTCTAAAGGGCAATTGAACTGGTGGACACAACACAACCATTTTCTTTAGTTAGAAAAGACCAGTTAGAGGTGGTGAGTTTTCATTTATGGGTTGCTTAATTTGCTTTCATTGTTAAATGACCAGAGTGTCACGCCTGGAAACCATCTTGAGCATTGGATCTTCAGGCCTGCCACATTTAGTGCTGTGGGAAACTGGGAGAGGGGATTGTGTGAGTGAGGAAATATAGTCAAAAACATTCCTTTCTCCTAGAGTCAAGGTCACTCTGCCCTGCACCTGGAGGGGTGTGTCTGGGAGGCATCTCCAGTTGGGACGGTGCATTGATTGGACAATGTGATGGGCATGTGGGTGCTGGGGCAGGGACTTGAACTTTCTTTTGGGTGTGGAAAACCGGAAGTTTTCGGATTCGGGTTTTCCCAGATGTGCCAATATGACATCTCTAATAAAATGGAACTTTGAGGAAACTCAAGCCTTGGAGTTTTCTTTCGTTGGGGGTGTTACTTGGAACCCTGACACAGAGTCAATTGATTAGGATAGTATAAACATTTTGTAAGTACATTTAAAAATGCATAAAATCCAAGTTTAGATGATGAATCTTACTTCCAATATTGATAAAACTCAGAATGAATTTCGACTAAAATTTATAATCAAAACTCTAAGAGAGAAATTTAGACATAAATACAAAATTCAGTGCAATCTCTTAGTAGGAAGTAAGCACCACAAATCTCAGCGAGATTAATCTCAGGAACATGTGCATCAGTCATAGCCTATCCCATCCTTTCCACAAGAATTGAGATAGAAATCCAGTTAGGTTTGATGTAGCTTACTTAGAAATAGATGAGCTTTGGCTTATAGCCACAGTGTTGTTTTATTTTAAGGATCAAACTCTATGAACACACTTGTGTAAGTTGTAATAAATGTCCCTACACTGTACTGACTGGCACCCAAAATGTTTTAGCCCATTCCAACAAACAGTTTTGCAATTCAAATTTCTTTTTTCAGTTAATGAACAAGAAACATATTTATGAAAACATGCACTCATTGCTTTGTGTTTAAAAAGTGAGAGCATTTCACAAAACTGTTCTGAGTGGAACTATTTAGGACATTACAAATACCGTGTTTCCCTGAAAATAAGACCCGGTCTTTTTTTTCCCCAACAAAAAAGGCACCCGGTCTTATTTTCGGCGGGGTCTTCCATTGACTCACCTTGTGGTGGTGGCACCAACAGCCCTGCCCACTTACCAGGCCTCGCATACCCCGACACCTGCCTTGATGGCCCACTTCTTCTGTGTCCACTTGTTGCTGCTTGCGCACGTCATCCCTGGCCTCTGTTTCGCTGTCAGAGGCCTTCAGGAAACACCTCTGCAGCTGAGAAACGGGCTCCAGATTGATGCACGCGGTGCCACCCGGCCACGTTTCACCATTAGAGGCCTTCTGAAAAGGTTTCTGCAGCCAAGAAACAAGGTCCGGATTGACGTGTGCATTGCCCCTGGTCTCCGTTTCGCCATCAGAGGCCCTTCCAGAAAGCCCTCTGCAGCCAACAACAGAGCTCCAGATCGATCCTTTCCTGAAGGCCTCTGACAGCGAAACAGAGGCCGGGGATGATGCGCGCAAGCAGCGGCAAGTGGCCATAGAAGAAGTGGGCCAGCAAGGCAAGGCAGGTGTCGGGGTATGCAAGGCCTGGTAAGTAGGGCAGGTCCACCCCTCCATCCCCACTCTAGCTTAATTTTTACCCGTGCACCTCGCCCCACCCCCCTGCACCCCAGAGTGGGCGGGGTCTTAATCCGGGCTTATTTTGGGGGTAGGGCTTATATTGGGCGCACATGTAAAAATCAAGCTAGGGCTTACTTTCAGGGTAGGTCGTATTTTTCGGGGAAACACAGTATCATCCAATAAGCAGTCTGCATTATTAACATTTGATGGAAAGATACATGCAATTGTGTTGGCATATACACTGGAGGCATCTCAGGATGGTAAGAGGGCTTTAAAGTTTGACCTGCTCCTCTTCTCTTTTGCTAATCAGGTCTAGCCAACTGAACACATAAAAGAGCTTCCATGAGATCCAATGGAAGCTTTTCCACCAATGCAAACAGAGAGGCAAGGGTGGCAATCTCTAGGCTGAGATTGCCATGGGGAAAAGGGGAGGGAGTTAAAGCCCCAAATCTCCATACCTGACTCCTAATTCCATACAGTTATTAGTTGTGAAATTAGTGGCTTGAGTTGTTTGCTCCAACCAACATTATTTTGTACGTATTAGATAATATATAATTAATAATCAATGGTTATAATAAAACAGATGATGAGAACTTAACAGAATGACAGAGTTGGAAGGGATCGTGGAGATCTAGTCCAAGACCTTATAGCATTTCAGACAAATGGCTGTCCAGTCACTTCTTAAAAGCCTCCAGTGATGGAGCACCCCCAATGTCTGAAGGCAAGCTGTTCCATTGTATCAGCCATCTCAATTATAGTAATTTGCACATTTTAAAATGAAAGCTACAAATTTCTGGTGCTGAACCCTAAACTTCAGATACTTTCTACAGTATTCACATTGATTCCACCATCTCCACCAGTACCGGAAAGTACCTCCAATTCTTCCCCTGCAGATTTGATAGTTTGCATAGCTTTGATTAAAGCTGCTTTCAGGGAAAGTATTAGATCTTAAGTCAGTGATTGCTCCGGTTGTAAACTCTCTTTTTGATCCGAAGAATAATTGTTTCTTGTAACCTGCTCTTGACTTGTTTAGGGATTAGTCTGCTCGTACTGAATTCAGCAGGTGGCAGCAGCTGGCTTTAAATATCTGGCTCAGAAATTAAGCAGGGTCAGGGCCTGTCTAGTACCTGGAGGGGAGAATTCCAGAGAATGCCAGGGCTGTAAAACAAAGCTGGGGTGTAAACATACATCCTGGAAGGAGGCAATTGTAAATCACTTCTGAACTATAGCCAGGAAACCACATGGATGTATTTATAAAGTCACAAGGAGTTGAGCTCAACCCAAAGGGAACTTTATACTTAGCAAAAGGGGAGGGAATTATGGAAGCAACTTCCTGGGTGAAAGCTCCCATTCAAGCCTGTTTTCATTTCAAGCATACCAGATAAATTCCCGACAGTGAGAGCAGTACGTTGGTTGCCGCAAATAAGTTGCCATAAACTTGTGTCCATTGACTTGATGAACTCTCCTGCGCATGGCCCGTTGGCGTTTCCGCGTGAAGTTTTTAAAGATCCTGTCCCTCTGGAGTGTTCCTGGGAACCCAAAGAGAGAGGTTAAACAAGTGAACAAATTGCTGCCTGTCATTCGAATGTCATGTCTTCTCTATTGCTGTTTTCCTTTAATTTTCCACCCATGTTTATCCCAGAGGTGGGTTCCTCCCGGTTCGGACCAGTTCGCCTGAACAGGTAGCAACCCGCTGGTGACATCACGGAGCCGGTTCGGTCGGTGCTGGTCTGTGGACGCCGCCATCTTTTTTTATTTGGGGGGGGATTTTTTGGGGGGGGATTTGTTTTTTGATTTTTTTTTCTTCTGCACATGCGCAGAGGCCGAGTTGCTGGCACTGCGCATGCGCTGCCATCTTGTTTTCGGCTTTTTGGGGGGGGGATTTTTTTGGAATTTTCGGCACTGCACATGCACATACACAAAGCACGCATGCACCCACGAGGCACGCCCACGCGGCACGGGAGGAAGCCAACCGGCGGCGAGGTAAGTTAGAACCCACCACTGGTTTATCCCAAAGCAATTTATCTTTAGCTTCTTCCATTACACTGCAATATCCTGTTTCAGGGTAGGTTCTAACTTACCTTGCTGCCGGTTTGCTTCCTCCCGCGCCACGTGGGCGCACGCGCGCGCATGCGCAGTGCAAAAAAATTTTAAAAAATCCCAAAAAAATGCCAAAAACAAGATGGCGACGCATGCGCAGTGCTGGAAACTCGCCCACGGACCGGCACCGACCGAACTGGACGTCAGGCGAACCGGTCCGAACCGGGAGGAACCCACCTCTGTCCTGTTTCGCTTCATTCTCCCTGTTAACCTGTTAGCAAACCCTAAAGCAAGGCTCCTACTAGACTGTGTGGGCTTCTTCTAGCCAATCTTATTTTAATATCCTTTTCCTTTGGTTTCCATCTCCTATCTGAAGGTTCACTTTCTCTTTCATACGTCAAAATGCAGAGCTTGATTTCAGTGTGGGCACATGGCATTATGAAGACCAGTTTTACTCTTTTGGGTGCTAAAATGCCTTAGATCACAATTGACAAAGTCATATTCAGGAAGTAGCAATTCCAGTCTTTATTCCATATGAAGTATTCTGAATATTCAAATATATCAGAAAAAGTATGAAGTATTTTGAATATTCAAATATATCACAAAAATGCAAAACATTTTACTGTACCTTATATTTATTAGGGGTTTCCTTGATTTTTTTTTTAAAAAAACCTTGAATTTATGTTAATGTTGTTATTGATTAAATAAACTCAAACGCAGTTCCTGGAATAACATTTTAAAAAAAAAAGTATTCCTGAACTGAATGATTAGTCTTTTTTCCCTTTAAAAAAAAATCTTAGCATTAATTTCTTCCAGTTCTTCAAACCAGCTATTTTAACATCCACATGGTGCATATTTCCTACTTTTACATGTCACATGGTTTACAATGCTGGATATGGTTTCAAGGCCTTCTGTCCTGTGAATTATTTTACAATCCAGTTATTTTTAGAAGGAAAGAGAGATGTTCTCTCTCTCTCTCTCTCCAAATTACATACAACAACCCCACAAAGGAGACAATTCTAGGAACAGTGAGTTGTTGGTGATGAACTTAAACTGGCATTGGGTGCCCCAGAACCTTTCCAAGACACTGAGAGGTTTGGGGGCATATTCACTTGAACCCTCACCACTGCCATCCAATTTGTTCTTGATACATCTTATCTTGATATATATATTTTGCTCCATTGTCTTTGCCCATTGAAAATAACAGCCTAGTAAGGGTTGGAAACTTCAAAGACAGAAACAATTCACCAGTATATTTTATCTGATTCATATTGCTGCCTTGAATGAAAAGTCTGGATTCATCATGAGGTCCAGGCCCACTGACCCCATTGAAAAAGACCCTGATAGGTCTCTATTATATGTTGTAAGATCAAGACTGGGATTATGAACATGCACAATTTTCAGCAAGAGCAGAATCTAATTAATGCTGCAGACCATGCCTAGTGAAGGACACTAGGAGCAGCCACTGGTCTTATTGATAATAATGTCCTGTAAAGGAATTTGGAGTGGACCTTTGGGAGGGAACAATAAACCTGTTAAGAGGGGGGGGAGAGGAAAGAGCGAACCATTATGAAGGGTTTAGAGAGGAAATTACACAGTTCAGGGTCAGAAGGATGTATGAAAGAGCAACTCAAAATAGCCCCACTTTCATTTTCTTTGGTATAAGATGGAAAAGCGAGAAATTTGGAACAGGCTTTCAAGATTCTGCTCATTTGACCTACAATAATGAAGCAGCATTCTTGGAATTCCTGCAATATCTGCTTCTTGATCTGGCCTACCTGGAAGGGCTGACATGTCCCTCCTTAGGAGATTTGATATACGTGGATGTGTTAAGAGAGCCCTGCAAGAACTTGCACATCTCCATTCTGTATTCACAAGCAGCACCCCAAATTAGCCAACAAGATCCCTGTTGATGGGGGTTGAGGCTAAGCCATCCAGGCTCAGGAACAAGGACAAGTTTTGCTTAGTGCCGATGTCTCCGGGTTCAGCCTTCAGTTTTCCAACTGAAGTGCTTGGTATGCATTTATTGTTTCATAGGTGAATTTATAGAGCAAACAGAAGGAAATAATTAAGCTACTGGTTAAAGAGGTAGTGACAGATTTTATTTTCCTGGGCTCCAAGATCACCGCAGATGGGGACTGCAGCCAAGAAATTAAAAGACGCTTGCTCCTGGGGAGGAAAGCTATGACAAATCTAGACAGCATACTAAAAAGCAGAGACATCACCCTGCCAACAAAAGTGCGTATAGTCAAGGCTATGGTTTTCCCAGTTGCAATGTATGGCTGTGAAAGTTGGACCATAAGAAAGGCTGAGCGTCAAAGAAGTGAGGCCTTTGAACTATGGTCCCTTGGACTGCAAGGCGATCTAACCGGTCAGTCCTAGAGGAGATCAACCCTGACTGCTCTTTAGAAGGCCAGATCCTGAAGATGAAACTCAAATACTTTGGCCACCTAATGAGAAGGAAGGACTCACTGGAGAAGAGCCTAATGCTGGGAAAGATTGAGGGCAAAAGAAGAAGGGGACGACAGAGAATGAGGAGGCTGGATAGAGTCACTGAAGCAGTAGGTATGAGCTTAAATGGACTCCAGAGGATGGTAGAGAACAGGAAGGCCTGGAGGAACGTTGTCCATGGGGTCGCGATGGGTCGGACATGACTTCGCAACTAACAACAACAACAACAACAAACTAGTTAAAGCATGGCCACTTAGGTTCAACTTGATTCTACAGTGGTTACCATCCTACTTTTAAAGTGTTAATTCTATATTTGAAAAGCTGACAGGTATAAATCTGGATTTTGGTGTGGCCCATCTACAGAAGGAAACTGAAGATGACAACCCTGGCTTGCAGTCTTTCCCCTACTAGGGCAAGATGTCTTCATTTCTGTTCCAAAATAATAATAATAATAATTTCTCATTTGGTACTGATTTCTCATTTGGTACCCATATACAAAATTTGTACAGGAAA
The DNA here is from genome assembly GCA_003457575.1 of Thermophis baileyi. Lineage (NCBI taxonomy): Eukaryota > Metazoa > Chordata > Lepidosauria > Squamata > Dipsadidae > Thermophis > Thermophis baileyi. The sequence continues at coordinate 4,434,131 of QLTV01004082.1, read as the reverse complement.
ATTTCGTGCAAACTATATTCCCTTTTTTCTTCTTTTCAGCAATGTGGAAGTGGCCATTCTATTCTGTTCTGTTCATAGTCTGGTTTCCCATGTAAAAAAAATTTCCCACAGTTGCATAAGTGAGCAAACTAAAGACTTTTCTTCCTCCCAGATCCATGGCAGGTCAAAGGATAAGCAGGAATAAATTATGTCTAGCCTTCAACATTTCATTACAATACTCCTAACTTTGCAAAATGTACAAGGTGACCAGGACACCAGTTTGTTTTTCTTTCTTTTAACAGCACCTCCTGTTTTGCCCCCACCCCACCCCACCCTCAAAGCAGCACAGCACTTTCTGCAGAGGCTGCTTCTCCTTTGCAGCACCTTCCTGGAATAACCACACAACCACACATTTTTGCTTCTAAATGAAAGACCAAGAGGCCTGGCCACTTTATGCATTTTCAAATGTGGGTCTGAACTCTCCTCCTCCTGTGTTACTCCTTACACATTTTTAATAATTTTCTCCTTCCGACATAATAAACTTTACAATTAGCAGCACTTGGTTTGCAGGGAGCATAGAGAGCTGCAATTAATGCATCCCTCCTTTGTAACTTGTTTTATTCCAGGTTTCCAGTTCATCTGGGGCTTAGAATGACAACCAACTTTTGTTGGTTGCAACTGGCTGATACCAAAACCTTGCTGAAGGTTGAGATGACTCAGCAGCCTTCAGTCCTCAATCTCTTTATACTCCCTTCAATCCTCGTAGAATTGAATTGAATGGCATACACAAAGCATTATTTTCAACCAGCAACTCAACAGCTTTCTTCAACAAACACGGTGAAGGGTTGGGCTTATACTGGACTGAAATCAGCACCGCCTACTCCTGTGCCTTTACAAAACTGCTGCTCCCCTCCTGAGTCACTAACTTTCTTCTCCTGGATTTGGAACCCAGTGCCAAAGAAAGCCCATCCCAGGCTAACGCAGTTGCACACTGTAGTGAGAGATTTCTATATGGAAATAAGACTGTAATACAAGTTTCTCTGGTTACACGTTGTTTACTGTATACCTTCTTCCTCTCCCGCGCTCTCCCACAAGCAGAACAATGGAAGTAGAAATGCTTTTCTCCAATTTGGATTCATATGGAGAATTCATGGTTTGGGCAAAACCTTTTAATTCAATCCCATCTCTAAATTATAGCAGATTTTTTTTTTCTTTTATAGAAGCATAGCTTCTTCTTTTTTAAATAATGACATTGTCAACTCTTAAAGCATTCCTGGCCTGCTCATGAATTAATTAGGGCATCCATCGGAACCCTGACAGACATTCAGGCTGTCCACAAGCACATCATCCTGTCTACTTCCTTTCTTCTGTAAAAGTTTGTCCCTTCCTGTTCAGGATCTGCTACAGAAAAATGGGGGGGGGGAGAATAAAAATTATTTTGGAGCTCTCCTTTTAATAATTATTTCTATAAGAAATGGAGATGTAGAGCAATGTGTACTGAGTGTGTCTATACATGCATAAATCTCCAAGTTGGTAGAAAGTGAACTGCAGGATATTGCAAGGTAGTCTTTAAACTAGAGATTGTGGCTTGCATAGAATAGCATACGTGTGCTTGAGGAAAACCTGGGCTTTAAGCTAAGACTGGTAACCAAATCTATAGCTTCTCTATCTTACTTAAAGAGTAAGAAAGGAGATGGATGCAAATGGTAGGAGTAAGTAAATAAATGAAATGCATCACGAGAAAGCCTCCATTCATCAAAGCTATGATTGGTGATGGAAATCAATCAATGACCTTTCAAGTGCTGGCATATGGAATAGTGAATTAACAAATGAAAGGAAGGAAAAAAAGTTATCTCATGTATTTGTAAAATTAAGAGGAAAGGAAAGAATAAGTCTGAAAGAAGATAGCCTGAACTTTTTGGAGTGGCATTGATGAATATTTATTTTATTTATTTATTTATTTATTTGTCAAGCGTATATATGATTATGAACAAAGTATAAATTGATGAATACCTACAAGGAAGTAAGATGTAGGCATAAGTATGAATGAAAAGGCTACAGAGTATGGCAAAAAGTACAAACTGACATCATCAAGGATATTATGAGCCTGCAAAAAAGCAGGTCCACACTAATTATTGATGATACCACATCTCTGGTAGAACAATCCATAACAGTTCAAAAAAATCACCATAACTAAAACTCCCATCAAAGTTCATCCAACCCCTTTTGCAAGATGACCTTCAATCACCAAAGGCCTTTCCAGAAGAAGGCTGTCCTCGCTGTTTTCTAGATGGCCTGTACCAAGGGGGTTAGTCAGGGAGATACTTTGGGAGAGTTTCCTTATGGAGAAATGTCAAATAGATCACTAACTAATTGCAATTTCACATTAGTCATGATAAATGCAATACAATGTGTTTGTTAACTTCCAGAGAAGATAGGAGAAAGGAAGCACTGAAGAGGGCGTAAGACAGTAGGGCAAGCTTATTTTGGCAGTAAAAAAATGTTGCTATGGTTTCAGTCTAGGGTACAATAAAGATTCTAAATTAACCATACCCTGTGGTTTGTCTGGGAAGTTTCAAAAAGCCCAACTAAGAGGGAAACTGACAGCTAGATATGTGAGCAACCAAGTCCCCAGTTCAGATCTTCCTGTGAATTACAAATCTGCTTAGTAGGGTCTTAGCCAACCACTGTTCCTCAGCTATCCTATTATGAAGATAAGACTCGGTGTTCTGAAACCAATGCAAGGGTTACTGAAGATGTCCAATGCAAGTTTTTCTCCATTCCAACAAAGCATGCATAATTTGGCAATTATAACATTCTTCTGTTTATTCAAGTTTTACATCTGTTGCAATTGGAGCTTAATGTGGCGTGTGGAAGTATTAGTAGTAACAATTACTAGACTAGAGAGAAAAGGTACAGTATACCTCTTACCTTCGGTGAAGCTGCCTGAGAGGGTTATTGCTATAAATACTTTCCCTTCAGGTTCCAGGTCCACCTGCAAGAGAAGAGAAGAGAAGAGAAGAGAAGAGAAGAGAAGAGAAGAGAAGAGAAGAGAAGAGAAGAGAAGAGAAGAGGAAGAGAAGAGAAGAGAAGAGAAGAGAAGAGAAGAGAAGAGAAGAGAAAAAAAGAGAAGGAAAGAGAAGAGAAGAGAAGAGAAGAGAAGAGAAGAGAAGAGAAGAGGATTGTCAAATGTGTTTTGGAAATAAAAAGGCCATATTAGATGTAACCCCATTAGTAACAATTTGACAATGACCTGGAAGATAAGACCCAGTGTGGATGCTAAGAATTAGATATGGATCTGAGTTCAGGATTTCACCACAAAAAGTAGAGGCATTTGTCCAACGAGGCAGGTTCATCTGAGCAATGAAACAAATGTTGTGATGTTGCACTATAAGTGCCTCCCTTATTTACATGCATGTCACATCACAATGCATGTACAAAAATGGTGGAGACTGCATCACAACATTGCGATAATTTCAGTATATGGTCCCCAAATCCTGTGGATACCCATGCAGAAAACATCTATGTTAACTGCAATCCCATATATCTGCTGTTGCTGTGGAAAGCATTTGAATTTACCCACGCACAAGCAAAGCACTCCTTCTTTGGAAAACTGTCCCTACTTGTCTGCATGTGCATCCACAATTATTTTGTTTTGTTGGCGATCTCAGTAAAAGGGCTGTCTATGCAGTGTCAAAAACATTATGGAAACTTTGAGTTTTAATACACCAGATACACTTACATGAACATTTGTGAAGCATCTCTTTTGAATAGGTGGCAAAGTCTTAAACTCTCATAGCTGGACCTAAACAATATTTCTGTATTTGATTGGTAGAGACTGTAAGCTACGAAAACTCCTGGAAGTTAGCCAATAAACATACTGTACTTACTGTACCACAGCAAATATAAATCATATATAAATTAATCAATAACCATTCCCCAAACAAACAAAAGTAAACACAACATCCAGATGTCAATCAATCTACAATTGGGTATGTTTGCATTAGAAGTTAGAACATCTTGATTGCCAAATTTCAGATTCACACACAATATTTCAAAGAAAAGAACAGTGTGCACTGTTTAAGTTCATACAAATTTACATCTTGAGTCAAGATGTATCTACGCCTCAAGTGGTTGAGATCCTAAAGCACTCTCTGCAGCAGGGGTGTCAAACTCAATTTCATTGATAGCTGCATCAGGATTGTGTTTGACTTCAGGGGGCAGGGTGGGTGTGGCCAGGCTCGACATCACACGTGTCGGGGGCACCTGTGGTGGCCCGAGCGCTCTGCCAGCGAAAATTGGCTCCCAAGCTCCGTTTTTGGCTGCGATGGCCTCCTGCAATATTCTGTGAGCAAAAATGGAGATTGGGATAGCTGCCCGCGGCCCTCCCGAGCTCCATTTTCACTGGCAGAGGCACCGCAGGCCAGTCCTTTGCTGTTTCCAGGGCGGCCCCGCAGGCCAGATCTAAACACCCCATGGGCCGGATCTGGCCCCCAGGCCTTGAGTTTGACACTCCTGTTCTACAGTAAGGATATTTTGGATTACAATTTTTATAATAAATAATTGCAGGCCACGCTTGCTGGATCTTATAAAGACTGCAGTCCCAAAACATCTAGGTGATACCATGTTTCCTAAACCGTGTTCTAAGCAGGATGACTTTACAATTGTCATTGCCTCTATGAGTATATAGACCTCTGCATATGGATTATGAGAATTGTAATCTCAGTATCTAGGAGAACATTAAGCTGAGGAAGGCTCCTCTGGAGTATGTAAAAATTAATGCATTGTCTAAGGCATTTAGACCCTAAAAAACAAGCCAAATGATGTGGAGGGGAAGAAAGGGTTGTTTTTTTTTTAACCATAGATAAAACTGATATATAAGCACATTCAGATAATTACAGCTTGAGAGGCTTCCAAGAAGGGAGCAACACCCACTCCTCTTAAATCTGCCCCCCACCCCCCAATCATTACAAATCCAAAATTGGCAAAATAAAATGGTAGTAGGAATGTACTGATAGAGAATGGTTATAAAATCAGATCCGGACACACAATGACTTATGATGGAAATTCCAGCCTCCTGTTCTGCCCCCAGCAACGAGCCACCAATAATATGCACACACAAACTGCCAAACACTGTTCTTTTACTAAGAAGAAAGATCTCCTAATAATTTCTTAGGAGTCGGGGAACACAAAATAAAGGCAGAATAGTCTTTTTTTCAAAGCTCCAGCTTGTTAATATGTAATCTTAACAGCTGGCCAAAGTCCAATAGATAAAGGAGCAGCTCTTACTGTCTCTGGCAAAACTCCCAGAACTTGGAATGCAAGAAACAAGACCCGAACTGGAACAAATACACGAGCAGACTGGAGTCACGAAGTTCAAGAGGGATATCAAACGGTTGTTTCCTGCAACACGGCTCAGCGTGGTCAGGGCTTAAATAGTCTAAGGGTGTGGCCACTTAGCCTGCAGCTCTACTCTCGAGGAGACCTCCTCCTGAATAGCCACTCTTGCCTTCTAGCAGCCCTGCGTGCCCGAGCATTGAGAAGAAGAGGCTCCTCCTCTTCTTCTTCGCCCCTGATGGGCTCCTCAGGAGGTACAGAAGGCCCTGGTTGACTCTCAGCCTCCTCGCTCTCTGACTCAGGTGCCAGGTACACGGGCCGATGGTACCGTGCCACAACCACCTCATCGTCCTCCTCGCTCTCTGACTCGGGCGCCAGGTGCACGGGCCGATGGTACTGTGCCACAACCGCCTCATCGTCCTCAGGATCCATGAGCACCGGCACGGGATGCTGGCGGGCCACAACACCTCCATTGTGATCACACGTCAAAGATTACCTGGACTGTGTTAGAATCCTTGTACTTATAATATGTCAAAAACAGTTTGATACTTATGTATAGGTATAGATATAGATATAGATGATATAGATATAGATGATATAGATATAGATGATTAGATATAGATGATATCTGGTAATAAAGGGTTTTAGAACCCACTATATAGATGATTAGATATAGATGATATAGATATAGATATAGATATAGATATAGATATAGATATAGATATAGATATAGATATAGATATAGATATAGATATAGATATAGATATAGATATAGATATAGATATAGATATAGATATAGATATAGATATAGATATAGATATAGATATAGAGATGTAGATGTAGATGTAGATGTAGGTGTAGGTGTAGGTGTAGATGTAGATGTAGATATATAGATATATAGATACATAGATACATAGAGCTCATATCTCTTTGCCACTGTTTTGCAGTTTAGATAAAAACACAACCCAAAGCGATTATATTTCTGCTAAAGAAAATCAGTACTGTACTTGTTTTCCACAAAAAGGTCATGTTTTTTAACAATTCTTTATTCAAAGATCGCAGAATTGGGAGTTTTGTTTGTCATTCCTTTTATAGCAATTCCAAAAATGTCTGCTGAAGTTCACGTCACCTCATCACATGCCTTCTATAAAAAGCTCCCTCTTATTCTTCTTGATAAAAAAAATGTGATGGCTAAATGTAAATATAAATCTAACGCACCACGTGTAACATTTTGCAACAATTAAAATAGTCTGAAAATAGGTTTCTCTGGAAAGGTGACTCAGTGATTTCCAACAGCCATTCCTCGTGGCTGAACTTGCAACCAGACCCAAAATAAACATTTTGATAAGCCATTGTAAAAGGGGAAGGAGCACTCAACACAATTTGCAAAGTCAGTTTAGTATGGAGAGAAATGCACAGTAGAACCACTTAGGAATCCTCAAGTTTCCAAGTATGGTTTGATGTCAGACTTACGGAAACAATTACCACTACCACCTCCCCCAGATAAACAGATGAGTAAATTGATGAGCTCTAAATATGCAACCAGAGCAGAGAAAAGTTGACTGGAAAATAATTGCTGTAAAATTCAGTAGTATTTAAATTACTAAGTAAATTCCTATTTTAAACCCTATAAACCTCAAGATAAACCATTACAGAAACTTTTTTCTCAGATGAATGCATTTTTTTCCTTCTTTTTCAGCTGGCCAAGATAAAGGAGATCCCACAGTTGCTCCTTGTGAATATGCTGCAGGAATGGAGGTTTCTGCAGTGGGCTCCATGAGCCAAGTGCCTTGGAGTCAAGGGATTCCCACCAAGTTCCAGCTTCAGTGTAGCCTTATGGACACAAAGTTCTGCCAAGCTTCATTTCTTAAGCAGTTTTGGATATTGCTTTTTAAATGCTTTAAACTATTAAAAACCTTTCAAACAACAAATCTTACAACAGGCACCAGGAGTTTCCTTTAATCCTTAGAAAAAAGAAAATTTAAAGATAAGTAAGAATATTTTAAGTCTCTTTTTTTAGAATAAACAGTAAATAGCATTGATTTTGGAAAGTTACAAATAAACCAAAGGTCCTGATGAATTTGAAATAAGATTTTGAAATTAATAAGAATCCTTCCCATGGGAAAATGCTCTTGTTTTGGAATTCTTAAAAGAAAACATGATAGGATGAGAATTTGAATGTTGGACACTAAAAGGAACCAGAAAACACTGAAAGTTACAATTAAAGGGAAAGTGTGCTTAAATTTGATTTACTATCACGGAATGGAGAAAAATACCTTAACATTGGACATACTGTAGCATATTTGTGACATATGGATCCAGAAATTAACTTTAAAAGTGTCTACCATTATAAATGGACTGATTTTAAATGTTTTGGAAGAGGAACAAGTTTTACCAGACAAGACTGAGTCTGGTTTGAAAGTGGTTTTAAAAACTGACAAGCTACAAGAATGGTATGGAAAAAGATGTTAAACTGGATATACAAATGAAAGCAGCTGAAGTCTTAATAATTAAAATGAATGTACAAATGTCAAACCAAAAAAAGCGACTTGGATAACTTCTTAATATTGGATTTCCAAAAAAGATCTGTTAAAGTTCTGGAGAACTTTATGAGAAGGGACAAAACAGAAATTTAAAAAACTAGCTTTACAATATTATTTGAAAGGATTAAAGATTAAGATTTTTAAAAATAAAGGAAGACATAAAAAGTGGTTTATTTGATCAAGATTACAAAATTATTTCTGATAGCCTTTAATGGACTTTTGCTAACCAGGACTGAATGACAAGATTTTAAGGATCTGTTTTGATTCAAGATCATATGAAGTGTTAATATCACTTTATAATCCCTTAGTAAAACCACACTTGGAATATTACATCCAGTTTTGGTCACCACGATATAAAAAAGATATTGAGACTCTAGGAAGAGCACAGAGCAGAGGAACAAAGGTGATTAGGGGACTGGAGGCTAAAACATATGAAGAATGGTTGCAGGAATTGGGTATGTCTAGTTTAATGAAAAGAAGGACCAAGGGTGACTAGAGATGTGAAGGCCTGGAAAAAAACCGGAAAAATTAAGAAAAAAACCGGGTTTTTTCCGTTTTTTTCCTGAAGGCTTTTTTTTTGTTTTTTCAAAAAATTGGAAAAATTGGTAAAATAAAAAAAAAATTTTTTTTATCCCCCATCTTCAATTCTTTTTATGAGAATGGGGTTTTTATTTTTATTTTTATTTAATACTGTGGAGAGGAAATATGAAAAATTGTTAATTTTGGTTTTGAAAATTGTTTTGTGGAGGCTTTTTCACATAAACTAGTAAGCAGTTCAGGAGATTGTTGCTCCCTTTGTTACAAATAAATATTATAAAAAAGTAAATTCTGTTTGTGATAATTGTTTGGCTACACTATATTTTTAATATGCTAGTTGTGATAATTTTATGCCAAGTCAAATTGTCCATAGTCATATTTTATGTTCCTAAAGTAACAGAATGACTTTCAATCTTAAAAAGACAAAAAAGTGCTAATGTAGCATTTTTTTTCAATTTTTCTGAAAATTTCTGTTTTTCCCCCCCAAAAAATTTTTTTCCAGAAATTTTACATCTCTAAGGGTGACTTGATAGTTGTTTTCCAATATCTAAGGAACTGTACAAAGAAGAGGAGGTCAAGCTATTCTCCAACGCACCTGAAGGCAGGACAAGAAGCAATAGATGGAAATTAATCAAGGAGAGAACCAAGCTAGAACTAAGGAGACATTTCTTGACAGAACAATTAATCAGTGGAATGAGTTGCCTCCAGAAATTGTGGGTGTTCCAACACTGGAGATTTTTAAGAAGAGACTGAACAACTATTTGTCTAAAATGGTATACATTTTCCTGCTTAAGCAGAGGGTTGGACTACAAGACTTCCAAGGTCCATTCCAACTCTGTTATTCTGTTACATATACATTATATTTTTATATTTTTATATTATTTTTATATTTTATATT
>QLTV01004082.1:4409085-4424587 GCA_003457575.1 Thermophis baileyi | reverse complement strand
GTCAGAGTATTAAACTACCATTACAGTAGACTATATAAAGGCAGAGATCTCTGTAATGGTAGTTTAATACTCTGACGATGTCAGCAGATGGCTGACGAAAGCTTAGTAGAATACAATTTTAATTATTTTAGTTCCGGAGTTCACAGAATGTCTGTTTTTTTCTTTACATATATATATATATGTACACACACACACACACACACACACACAGATGCACTTTGTTTTCTTTTTATTCTTTTTTTTCGCTTCTATTAGTCTAACTATTTAACTTAATGCTTAATAAAATTATTATTAAAAAGAAGAAATGAGGCAGGAAGGGATAAAACAGAGCCATTGGTCAAACAAGAAGCACTGTTTAAAGTGACAAAAATATACCACAGAGGGTTTAGACTTTGTGTATTCCTATTCCTCTTTTTTTCTAATGTAGCAAGTTTAGAATTTATCAGCCTACCGTATTAAAATGAGCTCCTGTCATAACCTACCATTTGAAATTTATTTCAAACAAACAAGATTAGCCACAGATGGTCTGGAATCTGATGGCCAACAAACTTTAATCTAAAGAAGAAAGAGCAGCTTCTGAAGCCTTCCAATAATAGAAGGGATAAATGACCAATGATAAATGATTTTTATTTTCACACTAAAACACTAATTTCCAATTTAGAGTTCCCAGACTACAATTGTCATTGGTCCCAGATGGAAATAACAAAAATTCTCCCTTCATAAAAATGCCAGTTTCTATTTTCTTATGAAGCTTTCATTTTTTGCTTCTTCTTTTGCGTCGTGATCAGCTACTGCTCCGGTCAATAACTATTGTGGCTGAATTCATTTAGAGATTCTTCTATTCTGCAACATAGGTGCAAAGAAGGTCCATTGCCATAGGCGACATTCCAATTACAAATTGACTAGCAAACAGTTGACTAATACAGTCTGCTTCAGAAAGTAATACAGTACAGGATGCATTGCATAGTACACAAACACACCAAGCAAAACACTGGGACTTTGGCAGTCTGGAAATAAGAACAACCTTCTGGATCAGGGCTGTCGAACTCCCGGCCCATGGGCCGGATGCGTCACACGCTGGCCACGCCCACGTCCGGTTTAGCAAAGGAGGGGGAAAGTCCCGATACGCCACGTGATGCTGCCGTGACAACATGAGTTTGACACCCCTGTTCTGGATGAAGATAAGGATATTCCAAATGTCATAGTCTCCTTCAATTCATAGGTCATAGGTCATAGTCTCCTTCAATTGCAATGTAAAAGTATGCCTCAATTAGCAATAGCACTTAGGCTTATGTACCGCTTCACAGTGCTTTACAGCCCTCTCTAAGCAGTTCGCAGTGTCAGCATATTGCCCCCAACAATCTGGGTCCTCATTTTATCGACCTCATTGACAATTTATGACCACAGTGGAGCCCAAAATTTCCATTGCTAAGCAAGACTGTTTTTAAGTTTTGCTCCATTTTACGCAGTAAAATACAGTTGTTAAGTGAATCTGGTTCTCCATTGACTTTGCTTGTCAGAAGGTCATAAGAGGTGATCACATGACCCTGGGTCGCTGCAACCATCACAAATACATGTCAATTGCCAAGCGTTTTGGATCACTTGACCATGGGCATGCTGCGACAGTCATGATAATAAGTCACTTTTTCCAGAGCTGTTGTAATTTCAAATGGTCACTGAACGAATGGTTGTATGTCGAGGACTACCTGTACACAGATAAAGCAGCATGGCAGGTTATCCAACTACCGCAAGGTGCATCATGCAATCTAAAAGAGTAGATTTATAAGCAGTAAATTTATTAGCAAAAGGTCTTAATCTTAGACGTGGGAATCCAATATAGCATAGCATAGCATAGCATTTAGACTTATATACCGCTTCACCGTGCTTTACAGCCCTCTCTAAGCAGTTTACAGAGTCAGCAACATATTGCTGACCCAACAATCTGGGTCCTCATTTTACCATCCTCGGAAGGATGGAAGGCTGAGTCAATCTTGAGCCTGGTGAGATTCGAACTGCCAAACTGCAGGCAGCTGGCAGTCAGCAGAAGTAGCCTGCAGTACTGCATTCTAACCACTGCGCCACCGCAGCTCTTGATATCCAACACATTATATAAGTAATCTTGAAATGTGCTCCCAAAATCATATGCAGCCCCACTGGCACACTTGATCCAAAGCCAATACTTGGGTTGCTTGCCCAAACAAGGAACATAGGTGTATATGCTTGTGCATAAATTTGATGCAATTCACATTGGCTGCTCTTCTGTTTCTTTTTCTTCTATTAATTTGTCACACAAAAAACAAGGGAGGCAAACCACATGACTTATTAAACAACCACAGATTCTAGTACTTATGTTAGTAGAATCCGAAGTTCATTTTGAATACCAGTTTGGTATAGTAGTGAACGTGCTGGCCAAAAACCAGGAGATTGTGAGTTCTAGTCCTGCCTTAGGTATGAAAGTCAGCTGGGTGACTTTGGGCCAGTCACTCTCTCTCTCAGCCCAACGCACTTCACCGAGTTGTTGTTGTGTAGAAAAACAAAGAGGGAATATCAGATATGTTCACTGACTTGAGTTACTTATAACAAAAGTAATAAAGGCAGGATAAAAATCTAATAAATAAATAACAAAAAATAAATACTTGGCTTCCCAGTGCTATATTTTAGTTACTAGAAGCATTTAGCTGCCCAAATTATGTGGTTCACACTTGGCTATTATTTGGGCAGGAGGAAATCCCAAGTCTACAGACTAGATTGGAAGTGAAAAAACATCTCAGAAAATGCAATAGGAAATCAATTTTGTCTTATTGACAAGAACAAAACTGGTATGTCCATGTAATCACCAGACTTTTGTATTTAATTTAGCAGCCCAGGGATTGTTTATAAATTAGTAAATTTCCTGGTTCATGTGTCACTTCTATTATGAAGTCAGAATATTGTCTTACTACCGCCCCTAAGCCTCAAATCTCCATCTGCAACATGGGGCTAATAAATACTAATGTAATTATTCAGACTAAATGGATGCAGTCCTCTAAAATATTCTGTCAAAATAATATCAGCCTACAGGCAAAGATTTGTCTGAAACACCAGAATGGAGAAAGCCAGCATATAATTTTTGCTCATCTCATCCAATATTATCCATTTTGAGGGTCAAACTTAAAGTGACATTTCATTCACTTTTGTATTTGGATGATTGGTTTTTATTTTTACAACACAAAAACATCAACTAATGGAGCAGATAATTATTTGGGTCATTTCTCTCCCATTCCTCACTGATAGACCCCTGAGAAAAAAATCCTTCTCTGAAGCTGGCAGTCGCATCAGGAAGACATTTTTGTCCTACTAAATGCTGTAGAGCAGGAGTGTCAAACTCAAGGCTCGCGTGCTGGATCCGGCCCACAGGGTGCTTAGATCTGGCCCGCAAGGCCGCCCTGGAAAAAGCAAAGGACCGGCCCGCAGTGCCTCTGCCAGCAAAAATTGAGATTGGGAGGGCCGCACGCAGCCCTCCCGAGCTCTGTTTTCACTGGCAGAGGGTTGCAGGAGGCCGTCGCACCTGAAAATGGAGCTCGGGAGCCCGTTTTCACTGGCAGAGCATTCGGGCCACCACAGGCACCCCCGACACGAGTGACGTCGAGCTGGCCACCACCCCCTGGCCACGCCACCCCCCAAGGTCAAACACAACCCTGATGTGGCCCTCAATCAAATTGAGTTTGACACCCCTAGTGTAGAGCCACATGTAATGCCTCATTTCCTATATCTGTGATTGATAGGAAAACATGTTATATGCCACAATCAAAGTATGGAATAAAAAAAAGCCATAATACTCAGTTAAGGCGACTATAATACTGTACTGCAAAACAAGACAATCTTACAGTTTATAGAAAAATGACAATCTCCATGAGTTTGTTTATTGGTCTTAAGCTACTCCAGTCTTCCTAACCCAATGATGGCAAACCTCTGACATGCCATGTCATTTTGAATGACATGCCAAACCTCCGGACTTCTCTGGAAGTCATGCAAGAAGGCCCTCTAAAAAGCGTGCAAAACTAGGCTTGCTTTCCCACTCGTTTTGGAGGCTGCAAGACCACACAAAAGCATTTTCTGGGCCTTGTGCAACCTGGAGCTGCTTCAGATAAGCAGACAGATTATTTTTTTCAGGTCCTGCCACAAATACACCATATTTGCCATGGGGGAAATAAATGTGTTTTTTGTTCTCTAAAAGCTGAGTTTCTCAGAAGCTAAATGTTGTGGCTTTCGCCACAGTCTCTTAAAAATGCAGCATTTCTCCTCTAGGGAGATCTATGTTCTTTAAACTCAGATTACGCATCTTCCTACCGGTAACTTGGGCAAAAAACAGAAGACTGGGGGCGAAAGAGTATGTCATTTATTTTTCCTATTTCGCCACTTCTTTCCTAGGTGAGCACAGTGCTTTTACAGTCTAGTTTCTGGAAATATTGTAAGTAAAGCTACCAGGGAGTAAACAAAACCTTTTCTGCATGCAAATGCTAAACGTGATACCCTGGAGGCAAGAAGTAGGTGGTAGACAGGCAGGAATAGGCAGTCTAAATGGAGCTCAGTATGCATTTGAAAAATGAACTGTTTAGATGGAGGTGCCAAGCCTGGATTACAGAGCTGATGGAGCTACAATGACTCTTGGTGTCATTGCCAGGCTGGAAACTGTTATACTCTCTCTCTCACAGTGGCATTAAAAGACAGCAGAGGTCATGTCAATGGTTTCCTTTATCCAAAAGTCACCACTATGAAGTCACTGTTATTGGACTGCTGGAGCTCTAGCAAGTTTCAAAGTACCTGAGAAATAAAATATGGGCATGTGTTTTAGCTCCTTCATACACTGTCTTATGCTACAGCACATTATTTGTCCATTTGATTCAGTGTGGCTGGCAAGGGCTCTTCAAGGACAAGCAAAGGAGGGGAGCAGAGGGGATCAGCTCAGCATGCAAAATGTCCCAGGTTTAATTTGTCCCATCATGAGTGTCAACATGGTAGGTAATTTTTAAAAAAAATCACAGATGATGGAGAACTGAAGTCAATATTCCCAAATTGTTTATCTGCAGATGAATGCTATTCCATTATCCTCTACCACGATGGTAATTTCATCTGGTATCCAATACATCTGGAAGGCATCAATTGTTAGTAGGTGAACACAGAAAATTCTGGGTGCATTAATGAAAATGAGTATCCCTTCCAATCACAGGACAAATGCAGGGGTGAAATCCAGCAGGTTCTGACAGGTTCTGGAGAACCGGTAGCGGAAATTTTGAGTAGTTTGGAGAACCGGCAAATACCACCTCTGGCTGGCCCCAGAGTGGGGTGGGAATGGAGATTTTGCAATATCCTTCCCCCAGGAGTGGGGAGGGAATGGGGATTTTGCAGTATCCTTCCCCTGCCACGCCCACCAAGCCACGCCCACCAAGCCACACCCACAGAACCGGTAGTTAAAAAAAATTGGATTTCACCACTGGACAAATGTCCCCCCTCCATCTGGATTCAAATGCTGATTCCTTTCCTTTCAATGAAGCTGCCTTTCAGAAAGAGTTTGCCTTAAATACCAACTGCTTAGGCCTTGGCTTAGGTTGTACTTTTCCTCCCCTAAAAGCTGTCCAGATTTTGAATAAACTACTTTTTAAATTTCTGAGCTAAGAGAAAAACAGGCAGAAAAAGCCTCCCTAAGCACTGTTTTTCCATAGAGCCTTGTATGCACAGGAAAAGAATCATTGCCATCATTACACTGATTTTCCCTTGACAGAGTTCCCTTTTTTTGTGCATGCTGTTTTGTGTATCTATAAAGGTTGAGGAGAGGGAAAGGAAGTCGGCTGGAATTCATTTTTATGTTAGGTTGAGATTTAATTACAGACCAGCAACATTTATATTTCTCTTTACCGATTGCTTTTGTCTGATTGGTAAATTCTTCAGGGTCAGAATGCTTCATCATTCCATCATTAAAGTTCCATCATTAAAACAAAGCTAGTTCAGTGGGCCTTGGACACAGGTCTTTTCTGAGGCCATTCTTGCTTCAGGCACAGCAGTCCCATTCCCCCCCCCCCAAAAAAAAGTTCAGATGGCCCCAATTCTTGAGAAGACTTGGCTCTTTCAGCACACCATGGGACAGCGGGGAGAGTTGTAACCACACTTTTTCAGACCAATTGCTTCCATTTCTGCTGGTTATTTCCCAAATGCAGGGTGTTAAGCTTAGTATACTGAATATTTCCTTTTTTGCTGTTGTTTGTAAAAGGATGCCTAGAACTGCTACAGTGATTGAGGCATCTTATAAATTGATTACATTAAATAAATATCTTTAAGTTAAACTAGATTAATTTAGATTTTAAATTTTTTTTAGAAAAGATATTCAGATGCTGTTTTTTGAACCCTGAAATAAGCGCTTGGCCTTATTGCCATGCACTCAAAAGCCCGACTGGGCTTATTATCAGGGGATGTCTTATTTTGGGGGAAACAGGGTACTAAAATAAATAAATATAAATATAAAAAGGATTAATTTCCTGAATCTTTTGGATTCTGATAATCATGGTTTCCTATATGACAAATTTCATTAAAAGGCATAGGTTTTCATGTAGTTCATGAAAGTGTATTTTTTTTAATAAAAATTAGTTGGTCTGAAAAAGTGCTACGGCACTCCTTCTGACTTCTGGTTCAGATACAAAATAGAAATTAATTAGGCAATTAACTGAGGAGCTGCATAGCAATAACCCACAAACATGAGGTGTACATGGCCCAACCGCGTTGCCCATTGTGAATGCTGCTTCTCTAGAACTAAAGATGTGACTCTTACATAAACCAAACATCTTATATTATAGGATCTTTTCTTCTTTCCTTTCCTTTCCTTTCCTTTCCTTTCCTTTCCTTTCCTTTCCTTTCCTTTCCTTTCCTTTCCTTTCCTTTCCTCCTTTCCTTTCCTTTCCTTTCCTTTCTTTTCTTTTCTTGTTCATTAAGGTTTAGCTGCTAGCATTTCGTTTGTTCCTCTCATCTCCATCAGTATAAGAATTGTTTTAATGGAAAAATGCCAAGTTTAATTGTCTCACATCAACTGGTTGTACTTGATCTTCCACTTCAGTGGATGCTTTGCACAAATACCAGTATCTGCCCGCTTCTTAGCAAGAAGTGTGCATGCATATGTTTATGTGTCTTGGAAATCCTCTACTGCTGATGACTAATTCAGAGTTTCTATTACGTACATCAAGTGCGTGATTAACAGGTTCTTTCAGTTTGGTCAGGCACCTGTTCTTTGGGGTTAACTGGCTTTTAAGTGGTGTATTTAATCAGTGAAGGAATTACTATTCTGGAAAAAGGTGTCAGGTGTCAATCCCACACCCAAATCAAATTCAGGCTTGACAAAAGGCACAAAAGGCCACAGATTTGGCATGCAAATGTCAAAGTCAATCTTATCAGACATATCTGCTAATACAAGTGTAGTGGTGAAGTGTCCACAAACAATAATGTGTCCCCAGACACATTATTGATGAACAAGTAAATATCTTGCAATGAAAGCAAATATATGTGTTTCAGGATAATGTTGTAGGACACAAACTGAGTCAGTCACCAGGACCAGAAGTTTATTCTTCCAAACTTTCGGACTCGTGCTGGAGCCCATCCTCGGGGAATTTCTCTCACACACACATATTTTGGAGAGAGAGAGAGGTTCCATGAGAAAGGGTTCCAGCACAAGTCCAAAAGCTTGGAAGAATAAACCTCTGGTCCCAGTGACTGACTCAGAATGGATCCTGCAAGTAAATATATGTATATTTGGGAAGCTGGGGTACTATCTCCAATGCCAACTCCTTCTCTGTGTTCCTAGATACTTCAAAAATGTTTTGTTATTGTTACATTGTTTCTTGTGCCTTCAGGTCAGTTTTGATTCTCATGATTACATGGACAAGCTCATGCAACTTTCTTGGTAATATTTTCAGTAGTGATTTGCCGTTGCATTTTCTCTAAGGCTGAGAGTAAAACTAACAAGCCCAAAGTTACCCAGCCAACCTGTGTTAGGATTGGAACTCACGGTCTCCCAGCTTCTAGCCTACCATCTTTAATAACTACAGTGAGTTGGCTCTCCACCTCAGGGATAATGGATGACCGAGCCTACGACACTTTGCACTTGTTAAAGTGCTGTTGGATGGTGCCACATAACAGCAAAAGTACTACTTTACTGGAAATACTATTAAAGAGTACTTAAGCAGTCCATACAATATAAAAATCAAGACAATGATGCAGGAACACAGCAGAAGAATGATTATTAAGGCATCTTTTGTGACAAAGCTCTTAGTTTGCAGCAGTGGTGAAATCCAATTTTTTTTTACTATCGGTTCTGTGGGCGTGGCTTGGTTGGCGTGGTGTGGCTTGGTGGGCGTGGCTTGGTGGGCATGGCAGGGGAAGGATATTGCAAAATCTCCATTCCCTCCCCACTCTGGGGCCAGCCAGAGGTGGTATTTGCCAGTTCTCTGAACCACTCAAAATTTCCACTACCGGTTCTCCGAACAACTCAAAACCTCCGCTACCGGTTCGCCAGAACCTGTCAGAACCTGCTGGATTTCACCCCTGGTTTGCAGCGTGATGTGGTTGCTGAAAAGACAAATGTAAGATTTGGGATATATCAAGAGTAGCATTGTTTCCAGACAACAGGAAGAAACAGTCCCACTCAAGCTTGGACATGAGCACGTTTTAAGAAGGTCCAGACATCCGGAGTCAGTGTTAAGAACAAGAGCAGGAATGATCAAAGGCCTGGAAATTAAATCCTACACAGAGCAGTTGAGAAAATGTAATATTTTGAGAATAGATAATAGAGAAGGAAGGCACAGTGTCGCATGGAGGCCCATGACCTCTGTGATCGCTGTGATCCTAAAACACAGGATATGAAACAATAGATTCAAGTAGCAGGAAGACAGATGTTAACTAAATGTTAGAAAAAACTTGTTAAAAATCAAAAGAATCAATTATGAAGGGATTTATCACATCCCTTCCCTTACCTAGATATGTTCAAATAGAGGTTGGATTTTTTTTTTAGAAATGCACTAGATCAGGGGTGTCAAACTCGATTTCATTGGGGGCCGCAACAGGGTTGTGTTTGACCTTGGGGGGACGGGGTGAGCATGGCCAGCTTGACGTCACTCGTGTCAGAGGCGCCTGTGGTGGCCCGAGTGCTCTGCCAGCAAAAACGGGCTCCCAATCTCCCGAGCTCCATTTTCGCTGGCAGAGGGTTGCAGGACGCCGTCCCAGCCAAAAATGGAGATTGGGAGCCCATTTTCTCTGGCAGAGGCACTGCGGGCCAGTCCTTCACTGTTTCCAGGGCGGCCCCACGGGCCAGAGCTAAGCACCCCACAGGCTGGATCCGGCCTGAGGGCCTTGAATTTGACACCCCTGCACTAGATCCCTCACTAACTAAGCAATCAGTTAGGGCCAATGTTTTAAACCAACTCTTCCACACTAGGTTTTTATGTTGGATGATTATATTGTTTCAAAACAAAATAAACCAAATAGAAGATAATTTTACAAAAATTAGTAGTCAGTCCGCTATCTGAATACCAGTAGCTCAGAAACATGAACGTATGGGTGTGCTAAAGTGGGTGCCATTTCCTTAGTAGTCATTTTCAAGGCTTCTAGGCGCACCTGATTGGTCATTGTGGGAACAGAATGATGGACAAGATCCACTATGGTGCTCATATTTTTGTGTACAATGAAGCACACAAGCCTGAAGTATATCTGATTAAGCCAAAATATATAAATCTAAATTGGACCTGATATAGTGTCATGTTAAGTGAATGAAATATGTTGTTCCCCAACCTTGTTACCCTATAGATATGATGCAGGGGTGGGTTCTAACTTACCTCGCTGCCGGTTTGCTTCCTCCCGCGCCGTGTGGCTGTGTGCACATTGCGCATCGTGTGGCTGCATCATGCGGGCGTGCTTTGCGTGGGCGGCCACGCATGCGCAGTGCCGAAAACTTGGCTTCTGCGCATGCGCAGAAGCAAAAAAAGTAAAAAAAAGCAAAAAAAAGCAAAAAACAAGATGGCGGTGCATGTGCAGTGCTGAAAACTCAGTTTCTGCGCATACGCAGAAGCAAAACAAGCAAAAAATATCCTCCCAAAAAGCCAAAAACAAGATGGCGGCACATGCGCAGTGCTGAAAATTCGGCTTCTGCGCATGCGCAGAAGCAAAAGCCAAAAAAAAAATTCCAAAAAAAATAAATAAATAAAAATTCCAAAAAAAAGATAGCAGCGTCCACGGACCGGCACTGACAGAACGGGCTCCGTGACATCACCACCGGTTTACTACCGGTTCTATAGAACCGATGCAAACCGGGAGGAACCCACCTCTGATGTGACGGACTACAACCTACAACTTCCATTATCTTCAAGAAGCATGGCTGTGTGAGCCATCATGAACATGCTGGCTGGTGATGACAGGATATGAAAACTCATGTTGCAAAGGCAGTAATTGGGGAGGCTGATTGATTCATGGAAGTTATCCAAGAGGTATAAAATAAGGGAGGAGAACTTCCTCAGTTGTTCTCTAAGAGAGACGGAGATGCCTTTTTATTTTCATTTTCAGGAACAAACATAGATTCCATCTTCCTACAGTATAAATTTTCAATCTGTTTTATGTCAGTGAGCAAAATCAGAACTTCTCAAAGAAGAATTTTGCAAGAGGTGCCAAGACTCATTACTGAACCTAGCCTTCTTTAATGGCACCATATTCCCACAGCTCCAAGGGCTGTGGGAAGAACACAATTGTCTATGTGTATAGATATATGTAGATACTAAATTTGTACTAAAAATCAAAACCTGGGGGGTGGGGAATCACCAGTTAGTAAGTAGCTAACACAAATGGGAATGTTGCTAAAGTCGTAAAGATAAGGGGGAAAAGCCTTTAATGCTTAAAAAACAAGATTCAGCTGACATCCAAATCACTTAAAATGCTTCTGTACTTACAATCGGTAATCAAAATTTATTTTCCAGCCCTGGACATAATGAAGCCATGCACTGCCTTCCCCCTGCCCTCCCCCGCATACTTTGTTTTCTCTGAGACTGTTACTCAAGAAAGTCTGCCCAGCTTTTGTGGAGAGTTTCTCCCTATAACAACATCTACAGTATTCACATAAATTGCCTGCGCCACTTGCTAAACCTGTTTGATCAGCCCCTTGAAGCCTATTCCAAAGGAGCTCAGAGCAAAATGTTACAAAGCTTTTTATTAAGGGATCTAATTCAGTAGCCACTGAGTTCAGTGATAGCACTAGAGGCAAATATAATGTGAATTTCCACACTTCTTCCACCTCTTATATTTTTATACTCTCCCATTGCAATAGCAAGCGGGTTTTACATATGATAAATAAATAAATGTTCTGTATCTCCATCACCTATAAAGCTAACCATGGTTTTAGCCTATGAATGAATGCTCCCCTTCCCTTAAATCCCTACCCACAGAAATTTAGTGAATCGGGAAGAAGAGTTTATACATTAGTTGTCCTCTAAGCAAAAAAATAAAATTATATGCAAATAAAAGTATAGTATGTCAGGGGTAAGAGTTTTAGCTAAATGTTCTACACTATACAAAAATTGAACTCCCCTATTAAACTAGACAGAAAGAAAATTCAAGATGATCTTGGCACAATTAATTTCATCAAATGAACAGAGAGCAGTGCATTTAGTTTGGAAAAATCAGAAACAAAAACAGAAGATGGAAGATCTTGAACCGATAGCAGCATAAATAAAAAGAATGTGGAAGGGGGAGGAGTAGAAAGTAAGCCGAGTGTCATTCACAGTGTAATGCAGTAGTTGAAACTATAATGCAATTCTACATTAATAGAGGTACCCCTAAATGATAAAGAAAATTCAATTCCGCTTTGGTGAATTCTCTTTGGGAAGACTCACCCATTTCTAGGGAGAATACAGTAGTTTGTTATCAATAAAATGGAAAGCTCCAGAGATAGTGTTGAAGATGTTATGAGGCTTGGAGAATAAATCCTACAAGGAAACTAGAAAAGAGCTGGATCTGTTGAGCCTCGCGAAGATCAAATGAAAAGGTAAGATGAAATCGCAACTATCCAACCCAGTGTTTCTCAACTTTGGCAACTCTTAAGGATTTCCTTCTCAGCATCTTGGAAGTTGAAGTGCACACATCTTAAATCTGCCAAGGTAGAGAAATACTGGCCTCATGTAGCAATAGCAATAGCAATAGCCCTTAGACTTATATACCGCTTTACAGTGCTTTACAGCCTTCTCTAAGCGGTTCACAGAGTCAGCATATTGCCCCCAACAATCTGGGTCCTCATTTTACCCACCTCGGAAGGATGGAAGGCTGAGTCAACCTTGAGCCTGGTGAGATTTGAACCGCCGAACTGCAGCTAGCAGCCAGCTGAAGTAGCCTGCAGTGCTGCACTCCAACCACTGCGCCACTTTCGGCTCTAGCAAATATATTTTGCTCCACAAGATTTGAAATAAATGCTTCACAACCATAAAATCAGAAGAATGTCCTGCACAATGAGTATTTGACAGCAAGACTACCCTGGAAAAGAATGGATTGTTGTTTTAGTTCCAGAAACAAAGCTGAATTGAGACTACTACCTTTGTGTTACTTAAAGAACTCCTTTTAAATATGACATATTTTACTATGAGCAGAGAACTGTTGCTACAGGAAAGGGAAGTTTTCTCCTGAAGTGGTCAAGCACAATACAGATTAACTCGGGGTTCCTCCAGTTTTGAGAACTTCAATCACATAGAATGATAAATGAATTTGTGCAATGCCCTCATGAATAAACTAATGGTTTCAGTAGGGTTTGGTTGGGCAAGAAATACAAATACACTTCCAATAATATTTTAATCTATACAGCACAGGTTTTCTCCAACCTTACAGCACCACACTTCCTGCTTCAAGTTTGCCCAGTCAAAGCATGAAGCAAAAATGGGTGTGAGTTTTGTGAACTGGTGGGGAGGTCCTGGTTTGGGAAGCCCTTAATTAACTTCCTCAAATTGAATGTTTGAATGCGCCTTCCAAAGAGTATCTCTTTTTTCATTTTTTTTTTCATTTACTATTAAGCAGTCTTCCCCATTCTCATACCTTTCCAAGTATGTTAAACTACAACTCCCATGATTCCTAATCAGCACAGTCAGTAGGAGTTGCATTCAAATACACAGCTCTATACATATCAGAAGCTACAGACTGAAATCTTTCCCATTTCTACCAAGAGATGCCATGGAGGAAATAGAAAACCTTCAGCATGTGATGCAAATATTTTACCTATGAGCTAGAATCCTTTGGCAATGTAAATCACACTGAGAATACTATGCAGATTAAGAATTAATAGAAATGAAAAAATTCAGTACTGTACGCAAATTTAAAAAAAAAACACATGAAAAACAATGAAAGTGCCTTGCACATTTAGAAGTTTTCTGAGAGTTTGCCTCTGCCTTTTTCACCGGGGAAAAAAAACAGTGTAAAAATGCCTTAATTAGTAGAGTGGAGGCACCCTTCCTTGTAATCATTTCATTGTTCTGTAGCACAATTACACTGTCTCTAAAATGCAGTTTGTACCACAACATGACACCTGAGTAATTGTAGGGTGTGTTCACGTTCCTCAGTGCCACATCATACTTCTTGGGCTCTTCTGCTAATAGGTTTAGACCAGCTCAGAAAGAAAAGGGGAGAAGAATGTATTTGTTCAACACATAGTTGGAGAGTATCTATAAAGAACAGTTGCTGGAATTGAGGATGTCTAATTTAATGAAAAGAAGGACTAGGGGTGACATGATAGCAGTGTTCCGATATCTCAGGGGCTGCCACAAAGAAGAAGGAGTCAAGCTATTCTCCAAAGCACCTGAAGGCAGGACAAGAAGTCCTGGATGGAAACTAATCAAGAAGAGAAGCAACTTAGACCTAAGGAGAATTTTCCTGACAGTGAGAACAATTAATCAGTGGAACAAATGCCTCCAGAAGTTGTGAATGCTCCAACACTGGAAGTTTTAAAGAAGAGATCGGACAACCATTTGTCTGAAATGGTACATGTTTCCTGCCTGAGCAGTGGGTTGGACTAGAAGACCTCCAAGGTCTCTTACAACTCTGTTATTCTGTTCTGTTCTGTTCTGTTCTTAACCTTAAAGCTCATCTAGTCCAATCCATGTTCGTTTTGTGTTTTTTGCATGGAGAAAATTAATTACATGCCATTGAGTCAAGCCCAATCCCTAGCAATCCCATGGACAAATATCCAGGATCTTGACCTACACCTATAGCTCTTCCAAGCATTATTTTAGGAATCTCCTTGATCCTGTCTCATCACCCATAACAGCAGCAAGATTATTATATGCACAAGAGGAAAAAGTATTGAAATTTCCACAATGGAGAAACGGACTGTAAAAAATGATGAGAATCAATGGAAATGGCAAAACAGACATATTTGGTCAGAGAGAAGAGAATAAGTGTGTCAGGGAAAGGGGGAAAAGGCACCAGGCTAGAAACCAGGAGACTGAGTTCTAGTCCTACCTTAGTCCCAGCTGGATGACTTCACACCAGTCCCTCTCTCTTGGCCCACCAACAAGTAAGTTGGTCTATTCCTGTTGCAGCCAACAGATCGACACTTGGTTAATCTGAAAAAAGCAGACCCTGCACTTCAAGAAAATGAGAAGAGCATGACGTTTCTTAGAGACCGACTACTATATTCTTCTTGAGCCAAAAGAATAGGGTGAAGATATAGACTAGGTTTCATCCTTTGAAGCTGAGAAGGTACAGATCATAAACTTCATTCTTGATAAGCAGATGTTCAGGTGATTTCCTGCCCCTTCTTTGAGATACACATTGATCCTGGACACATCACTGCAATGCCATTAATGAGAGAAAAAAAGAGGAAATTTTGTATCAAATTAGGCTCCATTGATTTATATAAGTGGGAGATCTGTTTTTAGCCACAACTGCAGAAAAAAGCAATGCCCACTGTGTGAAGAGTGCAAAACATATTTGCTCTATCTGGCCTAAATTTTGCAACATCCCTGCATATCTGAGCATTGCAACCTATTACAGATACAGGTATGTCGTCCTCATTATCAAAAATTGCAGCTCCATTTGGTGCAGCCAAAACACAAATCAAAAAAGGGTGTAGGCAAGTGTTATTATATCTTTAACTAGAATATAAGAAATATATAGATTATTATAAGAATATGATTGTTATTATAAGATTATTATATTCTTATAAGAATATAAGAAATAAGAACACTCTTTATACTTTACATAAATGACCTTTGTGATCACATTATAAGCAACTGCGTTCTCTTCACCGATGATGTAAAACTATTTAACACCACCAACAACACTGCTACCCTTCAAAAAGACCTTGACTTTGTGTCAGAATGTTCAAACAACTGGCAACTCCAAATCTCAATCAACAAATGCTCTGTATTAAAAATTAAAAAAAAGAATCAGAACACAAAATACAAGCTTGGAGGACACGACCTTGTAGACAACCCACATTCTGTCAAGGATCTTGAAGTAA
>QLTV01004082.1:4365384-4408786 GCA_003457575.1 Thermophis baileyi | reverse complement strand
TAGAACTACGCCTCCTGCGGTCCGATCTAAGCATAGACACAAAATTGTCTGCTACAACATCTTACCTGTCAATGACTTCTTCAGCTTCAACCGCAATAATACATGGGCAAACAATCGATACAAACTCAAGGTAAACCACTCCAAACTCGATTGCAGAAAATACAACTTCAGCAACAGAGTGGTTAATGCCTGGAACTCACTACCTGACTCTGTGGTTACATCCCCAAATCCCAAAACTTTTAATCTTAAACTGCCTACTATTGACCTCACCCCATTCCTAAGAGGTCTGTAAGGAGCGTGCATAAGCGCACTAGCGTGCCTACCGTCCCTGTCCAAATGTTCCCTTTTATTTGTACCCATCTTATGTATTCAAATAATGCTACACTTATGTATATTATCAAATACGTACTTGACAAAATAAATAAATAAATAATAAAATAATAAATAAATATATAAATTCTCTTCCTGGAACTATTTATAGACATTAGGCACAGTAATCCTTCCAATTATAAGATATTTTAAAATGGAGCTTTAAAGTTGTAAAACTACTTTAGTAACACAATATTGTTTTGTATTATCAGTGCAGTACAATATTGCACTGATGTTGTTATCTATTGGGTAATGAAATGTCTGCAAGCAAACAACTAAGATCAGAGAACACCAGGGACTCCATAATACAGTATTCATTTAAGATGATTTTCCATTACAGTTTTTTTACATCTTCCATTATTTTCCCCAAACCATCAATTTATATGCCTCAAATTTGAACAGAACATCAATATTATTAACAGTTGGCTGCTGGATAATCACAAAAGAGAAGTATTCAATTCTTCATTCAGCTATGTAGCTCCCAGTGTGACCTTAGGCCACTGAATCTTCCTGAGCCTGGCCTAGCTCATAAAACTGTTGTGAGGAGAAATGGAGAAAAGTGCATATGCCGCCATAAGCCATTCAGAAGAAGACCGGGATGTAATCAAATTAAAATTTTAATTAGTTTCTCAATAACCCAGCAAAATATGTTATACATACTTGCCTAAAAGCAATATGGAATTTTTATAGTTCAAGAGAGCTAAGTTCTCCATTGTGAAAGCTCTTCTACAAAGACCCTTCTCCAAACTTGCTGGTTATTTATGGTTATTCATTTGAAATCCCAAGCAATGTTTCAACCCTTAATGAAAAGGATGGAGAGTAAGTGCAGTTATGCTTTTCAATGGTTTGAAGCAATGGAACACCTTATATTGTCTGTTTTTACAGAACTCAATTCAGGCTCTGCAGACGTGCTTGAACTGGTTGCTTTTCTCAAGGAGAAAAAGCAGCTCTGTGCCCGGGCCAACCCAAGTATTTGCAACCTGAGGCCAAGGACAGGAGGGCACCTGCTTCCACTGATGCTAGCAGATTAATATCTCTTAGTCTTGCTGATAGGGCAACACCTTGTCCCACATCTGAAAATAAATAGGGTAGCTTATAGGTTGCAGGACAATCACGTAACATAAATTGTCTCCTCTCGTATTTTCCTGCTGTATCCCAACATGTGCTATCCTAAGGCAGCCATTTAACATTTTATACAACTGGGAATTGACTTTTTCTGCCATAAATCAGAATTGTCTGTTCCAGAGTTTCTATCAGGAGTGTACCCTGTGTCAAGGGTACCTCTTGCTTCACAACAAAAACATGTTCCTTGTATCCTTTGATTCCCAAGGATGGTCCCCACCAGAGGTGGGTTCCTCCCGGTTCGGACCGGTTCTCCCGAACTGGTAGCGACCCGCTGGTGACGTCACAATGACGTCACTGATCTGGTTCGGTAGGTGCCGGTCCGTGGGCACCGTCATCTTTTTTTAAAAATTTTTTTAATTTTTTTTTTGAAATTTTTTTTAATTTTTTTTTTTCTGCGCATGCGCAGAAGCCAAGTTTCCGGCACTGCGCATGCGTCGCCATCTTTTCGGCATTTGTTTTTGGCATGGGTTTTTTTTTTGGACTGCGCATGCGCGCGCCCACGAGGCACACACGCGCCCCGAGGCATGGCCACGCAGCGCGGGAGGAAGCAAACCGGCAGCGAGGTAAGTTAGAACCCACCCCTGGTCCCCACCATCCCCAATGGTGCTTCCACATTCAGAAGAAGCAGCTTGTGATTGGGATAACACATCATACTAAGTCATGGGTTATTTAACTGTGATTATTTATTTATTTTTACTGGTTAATTTATTAAATAGATATACTGTATATGGCTGCCCATAACTTTACATAAAACTCTAGTGACTGGATTTATACAACATGCTAAGTCATGAATGGTAGTATATAAATCATAGTGATTGAGTTCATGCAACATTCAAAGCCAAAATCAAACAAAAGACACTATGTGCAGTGTGTGAACTCTGTGTGGGAGGGCTGAGGTTAAAAGGAAGAATGTGAAACTGGTTCATATTACTTAATCCATCACATTCTGTTCAGCCCAGCTTTTTTCCATAGAATCATACTTATTTCAATTGAACAAGTGTCTGCAAATAGAGTGAATATGCATAAACAGCAAGGAGATTACCTAGATATGCCCCCTTATTTTGTTTCTGCAACAAACATAAAGTAGGAGCAGCACTATACAGAGTTGGAACAGTAATGAACTAGCAGTTCCCAGTCCCGATTTTAATTTCACTAAAACAAATAATTTTGCACAAGGTACACAACTTGGACATATCCCTTTCTTCCTTTATAATAAATAGTTGGAATATAATACAGAGTTATTACAAAGCTTCCAAGAATAATATAAATGGAGAACTCTGGGCATTTGAGTCCTGTCAATTAAAAAAGTGGGACCCAGAAAGTGTCCCAATTTCTGCCCTCTCCCACACTTTTGTTGTTTTCCCAGGCCTTGGAGGCAGGGTGATTATGGAGGTCCCTCTTGATGAACTTATCTTTTCTTTTATGTACACCGAGAGCATATGCACCAAGACAAATTCCTTGTGTGTCCAATCACACTTGGCCAATAAAAAATTCTATTAAGTGCTATTAAGTGCTTTTGTTTTGTTTTGCTTTGCTTTATTTTGATTTGATTTCTTCAGGGGTTTTTATATATTTTATTCTTCTGTTCTTCTTTTTCTTTTTGTTAAGTTAGTTTTTATTGTAAGCTGCCCGAAGTTGTTTGGGAGTTAGGCAGTCCATAAATTAAATAAAATCAATAAGTTGTTTACATATTTAATATTTTCTAAGGCAACTTCTCCACAGCCTGGATTGAGGAAATGATGACCAATGTACCACTGTGTAGGCAGGTAATGGTTAAGACAAAGATTGTCAAGGAAGGCTTTAAACTACCTCTGATTCAAGCAATTCTCAGGGTAACGACTTAATGAGAAAACCAGAAAATGAAAAAAAATGAGAGATGGAAAGAAATCAGAAACTTGTGAGATTCTAAACACCCACACCACACATCTCTACGTTGTGGCTTTATCAGTGAGCGACATGGGTGCTGGGCTGAGTTCCTGTGGAAACAGTTACTGCACAGTTCAAGAAACGAAAGGTCCCAGCTTCTGAAGCTACTTAGAATCAACAAACCTCAACCAGCTCCTTTCTCAATTAATTAACTTCAAATTTTATGCCGTGCTTTTCAGTCCCCGTGGGGTTTAAGGGCTGGTTAGGGTTGTCTTGAAATATTCTAAAAGTTTTCAACATCTCCAGTATGGCTTTTGCTTATGTTTAACAGAACATAACTGCAAGATAAATATATTCAACATCATTAGCTGAGATGTGCCCACAGACATGTATGTTGGTATATAAGATCTATATTCCACTTTCCTAGACAACTGATATCTACAGGGCAGCTTGACAATATCATGTAGGTGGAAAGGGCAATAAAACAAAAAGGCAATACTGATATAAAATTTAAAGCATTAAAGTGGCACAGAAAAACAAAGTGAGCTGTGAAATGCTAAGGATTCCTACAATCTGGTACTCCCCAACCTTTTCAGGCTACAATTTGCATCAGCCATAGGCAGTACAGCCAATGATCAAAATGATAACAATTATAATCTATACTATATAAACAGACATGTCTTAAAATTAATTTTGACTGTGGCTCCTCCAAAAGCGCCAAAAATTGTTTCTATATTAGAAGAGGGAAATGATGAAGCATATGACTGGTAAGTTATTGTGTGGTTTATATCTAGCTTTAATTAAAATAAATTAAACCACATCTTTTTGGTTGGCCACATTTACTCTGCCACTGCATTCAAAGGTCAAACATAGCTTTTAGCTCAGAAAACTAGGTGCCCATCCCCAATCCTGCAGTCTAAAACACCTCAAGGTTGAGGAAGATAGAACAAATTATTGGACTGCTTCTTCAGTTCTGAAGAAGAATCTTCTTGGATGACAAGCGAAACGTCTTCAAGGAAAAAACAAAGTCCAGTTGCCTTTTGGGAAAAGCACCTTTGGGACAACCATGACCTAAATGACTGATAATCTCCATAGAAACCTTCAGTCCCCATTTCAGGGTAAATGGAAGGGAAATCAACTTCTTGAAGGAAAATGGGGAATAAATAATTTTTTGAACTCTCTTAATCTAAGCATCAGGCTCTTAATGTATCGCAGGATCCAATTTGGGTCGGCCACTGGGACCAGTGGTTTAGTCTTCTGAGCTTTTGGACTCATGCTGGAGTCTTAAATGTGTCCTTTGAAATCTAGCAATGAGGAAACAAGGCCTAACCATTTATTACTTAAAAGTGTATTTCAATACGTTGAAGTCTGCAACTTCCAGAATTCTCAGACTATAAGGTCAAATTATTACTACTTGGCATGCCTTGGTGATACCAGCTGAAATTTTAGCAAATATGGTTTCAGCCCATCCGGAGGGCACCAGACTAGGAAAAGCCTGATTTAGATCTGGAGAGAATCTCAAGAACATCTACCCCAGAACCTTACCCAAGGGAAGCTGCCTAACAAAATATGTAAAAATAATTTCCTAAAAGTGATCAAGGAAAATTACAGGGGAAGGTGATCCTTTAAATATTTCACCCTCAGGCCATCTGATTGTGTGAAGAAATGGAAAAAGAAACTAATCTGATCTACTGCAAAGCATGCATATCCCAGCAATGCATTTATTTCAACAACATTTCTTAAGCACAGAAACTATAGGTTTCTACACCATCTGACATTGTCACAAATTGGATAGTACTTTATTTGTGCAAATACAGTACCAACAAAAGAGGTAGCAACCTAGGATTACATCCAATCCTCTGCCTAATTTGAAAACACCATTGCAATTAATTAATTTATCTTATCTTTTAACCTAAGCTAAGCATTTGGCTGAAGAACCCTTTTGATGCGTTTATTAATCAGATAAAAGAATGCATTTATTCTCAAGATTTCAAGCAAAGTGGACAACAGAGAAGTGCAAACAAATAAACCAGAGCAAATAAGTTTCTCAGAAGGTTCTGGGCAGAATCTAGTGCCAGAATAAATTCAAATCAGCTAAAACCTTTAAACAAATAGGAGATTATAGACAGTTTATGGTTGGATCATGCCACTTCAGAGCGCTGGGAAGGTCTGCTTCCATGTCTGACTGTTTCTCTATGTCTGGGGCTGCAGGAATTCTCGGGGACAGTCAGAGAGAGCAAGGCTAAGTTAGAACAGAAAGATAGAAGCCAAGACATTGAACTGTATGTTTGTGTTCCTTTTGTCATCACTGAGAAAGAGCACATTAAAAAGCCATTTGCAATTGTAATAGCAATAGCAGTTAGACTTATATACCGCTTCATAGTGCTTTACAGCCCTCTCTAAGCGGTTTACAGAGTTAGCATATTGCCCCCAACAATCTGGGTCCTCATGTAACTTTCAAGAGAGAACAGACAATTATCAGAGAAGAACTTATAGAAGTTTAGGGTACACTGCGAGAAGTACGCTGAGAGAACACCCTGATATCCATTCCAGTTGAGGTATTTCATGACCTATTGCTCATCAATGTTGTTTAGCACAAACACACACAACCTAATTTATTTATTTATTTATTTATTTGCATTTCTATGCCGCCCAACTCCCAAAGGACTCTGGGCGGCTTACAGCAAATATAAAAAACATAATAAAATATAGAAAGCTTACATAATAAAAAACAATTAAAAACAATTAAAAACCCATACACACCTTTTCCTGGCCGGATCTCGCCAAATTGCAAAAGCGAGATCAACGGCCCCAAGCCTGCCGGAACAGCCAGGACTTCACCGCTTTCCGGAAGGCCAACAGTGTGGGGGTGGTCCGGATCTCAGGAGGTAACTGGTTCCAGAGGGCCGGGGCAGCCACAGAGAAGGCCCTCCCCGTGGGGCTGTCAGCCGGCACTGTTTAGCTGACGGGACCTGGAGGAGCCCAACCCTGTGGGATCTTACCGGTCACTGGGAGCTATGTGGTAGGAGGCGGTCTTGAAGATAACCTGGCCATAATAATAATGACCCCTGAGCATAAGGTTGGCTGTTGAATACAATAAAAGAATGCATGGAAAGAAATGGAATGCTTAGCAAATTGTTTAACACTAAGCACGGAGTAAGTCAAGGAGATATGATGTCCAGTTGGTTGTTGTAATGTTTTTATGGAAGAATGTAGGCAGAATGCTTCTGGTGATATGGAAAATGTGCTGATTCAGAATGTTAGAATACATTAAACTACTTTTATGTGTGATTATATTGATTGAAAATAGAAATGATTTGAACAAAATGCAATCACCCTGGTCAGGGGTGGGTTCTAACTTACCTCGCTACCGGTTCGCTTCCTCCCACGCATGCGCAGTGCAAAAAAATAAAAAAATCCCCCCCAAAAAAAGCCAAAAACAAGATGGTGACACATGCGTAGTGCCGGAAACTCGGCTTCTGTGCATGCGCAGAAGACAAAAAACTCAGAAAAAATTCCAAAAAAAAATTCAAAAAGAAAATTAAAAAAAAATTCAAAAAAAAGATGGCGGCATCCACGGACCGGCACCGACTGAACCAGATCCGTAACGTCATTGTGATGTCACCAGCGGGTCACTACCAGTTCGGGCAAACCGGTCCGAACCGGGAGGAACCCACCTCTGACCCTGGTCCTAGATTGTTATATTTGATATGGAGAATGGAGTCAACCATTGAAAATTATACATAAACAGTAAAAAGAAACAGAGAACGTTTCTATCCCTTGGTAGAATGTTTACTACCTACAAGCTGGTGGAAAAACTTTATAACATGCAAATGCTGGTGGAAAGATAGTCTGTGATCTGCTGCAAGAAATGAATGCTTGTTGAAAGAAGCCAAAATAACTGTCTGAGAGGGTGCTTCCACCCACCTTGTTATATGGAAGTAAGAGTTGGGTATGTCAGAAGAAACATAAAAGTACAGTATAAAACATTAGGATTGTGTTTTTTTTAGAAGTGTGTGTAGTATAATAAAGAAGAGATAGGATGTGTGATAAAATAAGAAGAGACAGAATTAGTGGATGCTCAATTAATGTGAATTGAATACCAGAGAGACATGTTTATGAAAGAACTATATCCAGATGGTTTAGTCAAACAGAAAGAATAAATGAAGATGAAACTGCAAAATAAATATATGAAGGCAAAGTAAGTAGATAGAGAAGAAGAGGAAGACCAAGAATGTCTTAATTGGATGGCCCTGAGAAGATCCTCAAAAAGAAGACCTCCTTTCTCTGCATACCCTCATCTCACAAGATCTTATAAGTATATAAAATCACTTTTTAATGTAAATATGAGATGCTGTAGGATCTAAAGGATAGAGCTGTGCAATTTACAATATATGGCAGTTCACAAATTGGTTAAACTAAATAAAACTAAATAAAAAATCCAAAAGATGCAAAATGGTAGTGATCTGTTACAATATTCAAATAATTTCTCGGGGGAGGGGGGGAAATGATCCTCCCAAGTGATTTGAAAGAAAGAAGTATCTTCATGCACAACCTGCTATATCATAAAAGTTTGAAGTATACCCAGTCACTGAGTTCCTACAGAAATAATAAAGAATAATGAGTTTGAGCACAGAGAAAATAAATTACATGTTTGTGCAACTTCTGTCTAAAGCAGGGGTCTCCAACCTTGGCAACTTTAAGACTTGTGGACTTCAACTCCCAGAGTTCCTCAGCCAGCAAAGTGGGAGTTGAAGTGCACAAGCCTTAAAGTTGCCAAGGTTGGAGACCCCTGGCCTAAAGCATTTACCAATGATTTAAGAGATAATCTAATCCCAAGCAAAGCTCCCATCTTTTCCCCAAGCACCTCAATCTCTGACAGTAATTTTAGATGTTTACTAAAGCTATTGAGGACATGATACATCCACTTCTTTTCCCCATTCAGGTACAGCAACATCTTCTCTCCCCATGAAGATTTTTCCCTATACAGAAGAGGATGGGGCTGGGACACCTATCATTGCCTTATATAATAGAAGCCGTCAACTCAATATTGATTCTGCTTGAGATGAATAAAGGTACATTCCCAATCTGGGAAACCAGCTGTCATTCCAGTGTATACAGGCTGGAATCATAAAATACCACCTTGGTGGAAGAAGGACAAGCACCCTCGTGATATGAGCTTCCTAAATACAACTAGTTTAACCCAGTGCTTGGCGGAATTAGAGGGCTCATTGGTCTGGTCCATAAGGTTCTTCTTGGGTTCTTATGAAATCCATGCACTCATTATAGTGGCAGCAACTGGACTGAGGAAGCTTAGGTCATTTGGACAATATCTTCAAATGATGAAAGCATGCAAAGAATTACACAAACTGGTACTTTCATCCATGACTACCCTGTTGGCTGCATATTCAGCAACTAAATGAAGAACCCCTAGACATTTACCAGATCTCCATGTAATATGGATCTCTGGGTCAAAGAAGAAGCCCCAGTTACAACTAAAAAAGATCACACTTCATCAAAAATTACCAGAATAAAAATAACACAGTGACATCTAAGAAAGAATATGATTGAACTAATCTGAAGTTTCTTTAGCCCTCTCTGAATTTTTAACATATATGTGTTATCTAAATTATTTGTGAAACATGCTTCAGAACCAACACTGTTATATACTCTGTTCTATTCATGTCATTTCTGCCCACAGAAGATAATTTTCTCTATGGGTTATGTGTGGGTAAGTATATTTCTCAACCTGAAACAAATTTGTTCAAACAAACCCCACCCACACCCAAACATAAAAAATGAAGTGAATCAAGGGGCTACACCAGTGGTGGGATTCAAATTTTTTTACTACCAGTTCTGTGGGCGTGGCTTGGTGGGCGTGGTGTGGCTTGGTGGGCGTGGCTTGGTGGGCGTGGCAGGGGAAGGATACTGCAAAATCTCCATTCCCTCCCGATCAGCTGGGACTCGGGAGGCAGAGAATAGATGGGGGCGGGGCCAGTCAGAGGTGGTATTTACTGGTTCTCTGAACTACTCAAAATTTCTGCTACCGGTTCTCCAGAACTGGTCAGAACCTGCTGAAACCCACCTCTGGGCTACACATTTGTTTCATTTTGCTTAATACTACATTGGCAGGAAACCATCAGAAGAATGATGGGGGAAAGATGGTTCATGAACTTTTTCATGTCACTGTAAATCACCTATTTTTGTCCACTCAAAAAGAGGTGCAGGAGAGAATCAAACCTTAACCAATCTACTTTGCAACAACTTAGCAGAAGTATTGTCCTTATCTGTCTTATTTGCAGAACTGGGATAAATATGTGGTAAAATTCTTAGGTGACATCCCCCCTAGAGCATCTTCTAAAATCATCCAACCATTGTTAAGTGGATGTAATAATAAATGGATGCAATAGCAATAGCATTTAGACTTATATACCGCTTTACAGTGCTTTACAGCTCTCTCTAAGCGGTTTACAGAGTCAGCATATTGCCCCCAACAATCTGGGTCCTCCTTTTACCGACCTCAGAAGGATGGGAGGCTGAGTCAACCTTGAGCCTGGTGAGATTTGAACTGCCAAATTGCAAGCAGAAGTAGCCTGCAGTACTGCACTCTAACCACTGCGCTGCCGTAGTCAATAGGTTTTATATCACCTCAAGTGATCACTGAATGATGCAAGATGCAGTAAGTGATCAATGGGAAATGACCTTATTCAAAAACTGTTTTGCCTTCATGTACACATGAGTTTATCAATTATAAAAAGCTTATGCAATAATAAATGTGTCAGCATTCAAGATGTTACAAGAATCTTGAGCAGTGTTCAAGTAACCAGCTTACCCGGATCACTTAAAAACGTAGCAGCATCATGCTGTTATTGCTGTTATAGAATTCAACAGGTCACCTTGAACAACTTGCAAAACATTTCCCTAAGGTATTAGCGGACTCAAAATAGCAGCAGAAGGAAACAGCCATGTCCATTGTGTAGCACTACCACTTGGAAATGGCCAGTATAGTTATTGCAACTCATCTGCCCAACCAAACCGACTGATTTGTAGAGCCAGCAAAGTTTGCCTCTACAAAGTTTGGCTAAGTTTATAGAACTACAGCTTGAAACTTCCATCTTCCAAGTATGTAATTTGTTAAGTAGGAGAATGACTCTGGAGTCCCTTTCTTCACTCTGATTTCTTTTCCTTGGTGTATCATACTTTAAAACTTCATTTTCCCAATAGTTGGAGTATCATAAAGAGAGACATTGAAACATTTCCAATACTACTTGTTGCTTTCAGTTATTCAGAGATCCAAAGCTCACAGAAATACAGGCTTACAACATTCATAACTTACCTTCTGAACTAAAAGCTTCACTTACTCTCAGTCAGACACAACCCTACCCTACCCAAGATCTATCTGAGCAAATTTGATTTGAGAAACCCACTATCCACAGTATCTCTTTCTAGGGGAGAGTTCTGAAGCATTACGCTTACGACTTACGACTTTTAATAAGGCTGGGATGGTCAGCTCTTCTCCTGCCTCTTAGAACTTTTCCATTTGTCTGGCATGGCCTCATGGAGTTCAGATGGCAACCATCTCATATATTACAATGTTTTGTTGTAAGACCCATCTCTTGTTTTCATAATTATTAATTGTTAAGTCCTCTAAGAGATTGCCATTCTGGAATTTTTCACATACTGCCTAAGTTGAAAACTTCCAGAACAAATCCTTCTGCCTCTCTGATATACTTTAAATACTCTGTTTAGACATACTAATTCACAACTTCATACTAATACATGGCACAATATATGATAACTGCATAGGCACTCTGGTAACAATATGCTCACATATTAAGGACCTGCATTCTGCTTTGGATTGACCCTTCTATCTGATCTCACAGGACTGAATATTTTTCACAGTGCAAACACAGTCCTGATCTCCCTGTTTTGCCCCAGGAGTGCAGTATGAATGCCTGTAGGATAACCTAACTGAGGGAGCAATAAATGAGCTAGCCTTTATGCCATCCAGAGTCACTTGGGTAGTGAGATGGGTGGCATATAAGTTAAACAAACAAATAAATTAAGTTTTACCGGCAGATAGATATAACCAACAGGCAACTTGTTGGAGAGAAAGCAGAAAAGAAAGACTGGAATTTGGACTTGTGGAAAACTTGTCTTGGTGGATCTTCATCAAGCTTATTTTTTTAATGCATACAGTGTGGAACCACTCCCAAAATCTTATTCTTTCATCAGAAAACAAAGGTTACAATATGATAAATACTTCAAATAAATAACATGTACATGAGAACTATTCTGTTTTAATGCCTGGGTCTTTTAAGCATAATTATTGTAGTTTGTGTTCAAAAATTGTTATTTGTGATTGTCATTTTCCTTAAGAAACTAGCAATATATTTGTATATATGTATGAAGATCAACTTCTCCAGCACCCTACATCTGATATTTAAGTCTAGCATTCCTGCCTTAGCACACAGACATAAAGGATTCTCCTTAGGTTTGATGACAAACGTTCTTTGATAAATCTTTTCATCTGACAAAACATCTAACCCAGCCTTTTCCAAGTTAGGATTTTATGTAGACATCTTGGATTATAAATTCTTTGATCACAAGTCAGGTAGTTGGAAACAAAGATCATGGTAGACCAAGACACGTATCTTTGGAAATGCATCTAAGATTGCTACTAATTGTGGCAAATTGCAAATTTAACTGTGTACTGTGTGAAGAAGCCCTCCATTTTATACATCCTGAACTGATCAATAATTTTCCTATTATTTCCTACCCACCTTGGCATTTACAGCTGTAGTTTAGTTGCAGTATGATTCATTGATCTTATTCATAGCATGGGTGTTAATTTCAACAGTAAAATGTAGAGTTTGTACATTCATCTGAGACTGAATTAAGACTACTTCTGCCATTCCCAATGGTGGGGAAATTTGTGTGTCTGTAGATGTATGTATGTGGGTACATACATCAGAAGAAAGAAAGAGAGCCAGAATTAGCACTGAGGCTGAAGAAAGGATTCCACAAAACCATGTCACAACCTTTTCTCCAGTTGTGACAAGCATTACATTAAATGGCAAGGACTCATGAACTGGAATAAGAAATTATCCAGGATGTAGGTAACACAAGGATGCTGAACAGAGGTAATTAACCCTGAAATAATTATTATAGAATGTAGAAGTTGCCAGAGACCTCTTAGGTCATCTAGTCCATTCCCCATTCAATACAGGAATCCCCTAATCCCTAATTGACAGGTGGCCATCCAGATCCTATTTGAAAAACTCCAGCAAGAAGGAATTCACCACCATATGGACACTTTCACGACTTAACAACTGTTAACTTCATCAAATTTCTCCTAATATTTAGCCTGGATCTTTTCTCTACTAATCATGAAGACAAAAGTGACTTCATGAACAAGTCCAACAAGTTAGCAACCTAAATGAACCTGACTTACCTTTGTCTTTTCAGGCTTTTTCCCCAGTCTAGCCTACAGCCCCAGGATTTTCTAATGGTTTCCATCCATGTACTAACTAGTTAGTGGATGCTTAACTATTGATATCAGCCCAAGTCACCTGGGTACTGCCACCTAGTTGGAACTATGACATACGAGTAAATAAAAAAGAGATACAATACACATTTACATTCTGGTAATCTTATTTCTTTACTTATTAGAATTTACAGACCTTCAACTAGCAAAGTTTTCCATAGCCATTGCAGTAACCTCTGTAAGGGGGAAACTAGGATAGATTTCAGAATCTTCCTGTAATATAGAGCTCATTCTCAGACTTAGCTGGCTTCAGCAGCCGCATATTTGAGCAACAGAGCAAAAAAGAGGAGAAAACTGTGTACCCATGATAGGCCTTTGAGGTCCACAGAGAGGTTGCCCATTTCTGATTTAGACATGTTTCCCTTTGAATGGCAGAAGCAAATCCCTCTTGACATGGCTGTGATCAGATCATAGGGAACATCTTTATTTAAAGTTGGAGCAGAAGACTCATTTTGGGGAATCACATTCTCCAATGCCAAAAATGGGCATGGCCATTGTTTTTCTCTCATTCTCCTAGCCCAGCTGACCCCATTTTTACCAGAATCACAATGGTTTGCCATGGGCTTATGAAATAGGTCTGAGGGCTGTAGGTTTCCAACTCTGGGGGTATAAGCCTCATAATGTGACAAAAGGAAAGGAGGAGGACAGAAGAGGAAATTTCTACAGTAGGCTACAGTTCTAGAATCTAGATTGGAAGTGATCTTGTTTTATTTGTTTATTATTTGTTTACTTTCCATATTTATTATTTTTATAAACAACTCAACTATCCTACACATCTTTCTCCTTTTGTTTTCCTTACAGCAGTGGTTCTCAACCTTCCTAATGCCACGACCCCCGCCCCGCCGCCGCGCCCCCCCCTCCGCCCCCTCAACCTTCCCGCCGCCGCGACCCCCGCTCCGCCCCCTCCCCGCATGTGCGCATTGCCAGTCACCAAGATGGCAGGCTAGCGCGTGCTTAGGTGACCCCTGTGAAAGGGTCATTCGACCCCCAAAGGGGTCGCGACCCACAGGTTGAGAACCGCTGCCCTACAGCAACATCTCTGTGAGGTGGATTTGGATGAGAGAGAGTGACTGGCCCAAAGTCATCCTGCTGGCTTTCATGGCTAAATCAAAAGTTACAGGACATCTAGTCCAACCCCTAGATTTATGAAACAAATCCTCATAGTACCCCAGAGAAATTACTGCCCCCAAACATTCAGTGATGAAGGACTTATGATTTCAGGAAGAAGGCTGCTCCACTGCTTAATAGATCTCAATGGCTCCTGCATGACAAATTGTACTATGCTTGGATTTTAAAGAATGGCCTATGAGTGTCTTTTTCCCCACAAGATTTTAATTGCTAGACAACTTCCCAAGATATTTCTAGCCTCTTTCCTATATTTCCTATTAGTGGGAGAATCAGTAGGCAGTCCTTCCTTCAAAATGTATCAATGCATCTGTAGTCGCAATATACAAACATACTACCTTGCCTCTTTGATCATGCAAAGTACCATTTAAAATACTTTGCTTAATGAGGTATGTATGGGGCAGAGGAGAGGGGGAAAGCACGAAATCTGCTTAGAAGTCAACAATATTGGATTTATTTCATGGTGGATAGTACATTCAAGTTCAAGAATCTTGCAGGGACTTGACTCCTGTTTCTGAAAAAGTTGAAAAGCTGAAAATAAAAATACACTATATTTCATATTTCAGCCATACACTGGCCTATGAAGAAACTGAAGGGCTGATGCTGTGGGCAAATGCTGAGCAAAAGATTTTCTTCAAGAAATAAGCAGGATTAAGAGCAAGACTAATAAATGTATATCCTTCTTGGAACACATCATTAGGTTATGTAATTTATTGTTATAATTTCCAAATGGCTTGAAAAATAAGAAACAAACACAACTAGCTATAATACAATCTTGAAAAACAGAAGAAGTTTCTAAATTTATAGATACAGGTAAATATTCAGATTATCAAATTTGTTAGCGATCAACAGAATTTGATTCTGTAAAACAATAACTTTACAGAAAAACGTTAATTATCTAACAATTTTTGGAATAATGCATTCTAAGAGAGTATTCAGTCATTTTTTTCTCTTATAATTAGAGCCATGTGTAAAATTTGTAAATTTCCTTTTTACATAAATGTATGCATTTTCATTTATTTTGTCAATAAAAATTAATTAAATTTGTACGGCCACCCATATGTTGATTCCTGGTGGCAAACAGCATTAAATAAATGGACAACTACATAAACAATAAGTATATCTGCAGTTACTAGCCAGATATATTTTGGAAAATCACATGCCAGATGATAAATAGGAAAGAACTATCTTATTAATCATCCTATGTTTATGAACTTCTCTAAATCCAGATAAGCACATTGGACTAGATGCACTTCCGGTAACGTTCATATTATTAAGAAGAAGAAATAGAATGATAAATCATGGATCCCAATAATAAAGTTCTAGGTTCCCCAAAGACAAGGGTTTGGTATTTCCTCCGGCCTTGCAAAATAACTTTGATTCATCTCCCAAGTCACACAATCTGCACAGGCAGACCAAGGGGACGCACACCCACGTTTATGTTGCACACCGGCAAGGGTGAACACTCCATGGGAGTTCCAGTTCCCAAAAAGAGCCAACTACTTACCCATCCTTCAAAGCTGTCAGAAGGCCCTGTGCCATGAAGCAGATCGTGAAAGGGCACCGTGCAGTTGGCCACAAAGTCATCGTAGCCAATAGGGGTGCCATGGAAGACTGCCAGCTCCAGCTGGCGCCCATCGTTGACAGGGGCAGAAAACTCCTCATTGTAAGTAGGCTTGTTAGTCTTCTGCTTGGTGCTGGTTTGTCCCACACGTACCTGGTCCACACTCACTGTGATGTAGGGGTCCAGCAGTTGGTATCCCTTTTTGAACAGGGAATGCCGGAGTGACCAGCGGGTGGGCTGGAGCCCCACAGCCTCCCCAATGCGCACCTTCATGTACCCATTAAACTTCATCCCTCCGGACATGGCAGGTCCCAGCTAAGACAAGACAAGGCGGCTTCCTCCCTATCAAATAGGAAACTTCCGCTTGGGGCTTTCCCGAGCCCCAGCTGACTTGGGACACTAGAGTCCTCAGGGGTCAGGGCAGCCCAGGGTTCCCGATCTCCGGCCCATGCTGGTGTGTTCACACACAAACACACACACACACCCCAGCTCAGTCCCTTTCTGCCTTCGGAGCCGGGAAGGAAATGAGGCAAGCTGCTGAATCACTTCACTCGCGGCTTTCTTCGCCTCCGGTGAGAGCTGCTGGGATCAGGGATCCAGAACACAAAGGAAAGACGCGGGGGGAGGAAGCCATAGTTTCAGAACAGCCCCCGATTGCCGCCAGGCCCCCGAAGTGCCTGCCGGCCCTCGAGCAGCCGAAGCCTGTCCTGCTCTCCGGCTCGGAGGCTTCGGTTTCCTCCCGCCTCGTTCCTCTCTCTTTCGCTCGGTCGGTCGGTCGCTCTCTCGCTTCTCCACCAGCCCAGGAAGAAACTGCCTCGAAGAAGCCGGCAGGGTGGCTTTTCCTGTCGGCGCAGCTGCTCCGAAGCGCCCGTTCACCCACACAGCCGCCCGCGGTTCAATCGAGTCCTCTCTTCAGCCAGCCAGCCTGCCTGCCTTCGTTCCTGGCTGTTTCAGAGCAGCTTCGGCTGAGAAAAAGAGGCAAATAGTTATTAAAGGGAGGGAGACACCTGAGGGATGAGACTGAAGAAGGCAGGGCCAAGAGGCGGGGCTTCTCGGCCGTCCTGCAGGGACTTGTCCCGAGCCACGGAGACAGCCGTGGGCCGCCGCCGCCCAGCGCTCAGCTTTGAAGGCGCTCCTCAGCCTGAATCCGCAACACAAACCCTCCGTTCTAAATGTCCCGATAGAAGAGAGTATCTGTAGCTCAGGGTTGCAATGAGGAGTCCTTGGCGCTCTCTGAATTTGGTGGTTTGCTGGCGGACGTTTTATTACTCGACTAGGTAACAACGTCAGACGTTACCTAGTCAGGTAATGAAACGTCTGCAAACAAAGCACCAAACTCGGACTCCACCGTTTTTAAATGTTTTTCCTGGTCTCAGATCTTCGCCGGGCAGCCCCATCCACCGAGTTTTACCTTCATGCCGAGTTTAACTTTCAGATTTCCCCCCAAAAGGCGTCTCCCAAAGTCACATTTTAATCTCTACAGACAATTTCCTTCTTTGGACAACCCCAGCTGGAAAATCCACTTCTTACCACCCTCAGTTCCAGCCCAAACAAATTAGTATCTAGTCAGAGGACAGGAGTGGCCACAAAAGGCAGGATGATGGGATTTCTCTGATCTATTTTGAAGCTCAACCCATCTGGAGTTGACTCTTGTTTTTGTTCTGCATTTCAAAGAAAAGTTTTTCCATTGTATCTTCAATTGTTAGTGAATCAAGTTATAAAGTTATAAACTTGTTTCAAGTTAGTGAATCAAAACCTGTCTTCTAGACAATTTTTTTGACATTACTGGTACGATTTGGAGGAAAAGCATATTGGTGTCTCTTCAGATTTTAATTCCAAGTTGATGAGCAGAGGTACTAAGGCTTTGGGAATGAGGTCTACTTCAGTGACAGAGTTCACACTATGCTAAGCCATGGTTTGCTGAACAAACCACGGTAGCTATGGTCACACATATCAAGTTGGGATCACATAATACCTAAGCCAAAACTAAAAATATTGCATTATAATGCAGCAGCCATCTATTTATGTGGTGGTTAAGAAGAACAAAACTTGTTGGCACATAATCATCATAATCAAGCTTCGGTGTGCCCAATGCATGGCTAAGATATCTCCCTCCCAGATCACCCTTCCATCAGACAACCAAAATCTGGGGGTAAAACAGCTAATTTGAGAACTAGTTTGCTGTAGCATAAGGTGGTGGTTATAGTCTACAGGTACATTTTTTTAAAAAATGAAATACACTGTAGAAGCTTCTGGGGAAGGCTGATCAAGATCAACAAGGAATAGATGATTTCATCTTTTCCTCCATTATTGGAATTTTGAGACATTTTTTTTTCTATTTCTTGACTCTTATCATTTGCATTAGGAGAAAATCCTCTATTATGATCCATATATTTTAACCTGAAAAAAACAATTTCTTTAGGATTTTTAGAAGATTCCTTTTTCCCCTGCCATAGTGAGAATATGTGTAGCTTAAGGCTGAGTTGTTGGGTCCTTGGCATTCTCTGAACTTGCTTCTCTTCCTGCAGATGTTTCATTACCAGTCTAGGTAACATCATCAGTGCATGGGGGAGTAGAGTTAGCTGGCTGTTTTTATGTATTGTAGCTTGGCCTGCCAGCTTTGATGAGTTACGTAAGCTTAGACCTTCACAAACAGACATCCTTCCTCATCATACAGCTATTAACCAACCTCCAGATAAGCAGAAACTATCACCAGATATTAGAACAATCACAAAAGAAACAATGCCCCACCCAAAAAGCTAGGAAGAAAAAAAGAATAAAATTACAAGATATGAATCAGTAGAAATCTCCACCACCACTATCACCCCGCCCCCATGCACTGATGATGCTTCATTGTCTAGTAATGAAATGTCTCTGTGAAAAGAAACAAGCTGTTTTTCTTTTGTTATTACTAAATTAGTGAATAAAAAAGGAAAGTTAACCAAAGTCTTTCAGTTCCACAATCTGAGTGTTCTTCTAATATAGAATTGGCAACTTACAGCCATTTGCTTCTGAAATACAGCTC
This sequence comes from Thermophis baileyi, assembly GCA_003457575.1. Taxonomy (NCBI): domain Eukaryota; kingdom Metazoa; phylum Chordata; class Lepidosauria; order Squamata; family Dipsadidae; genus Thermophis; species Thermophis baileyi. The sequence continues at coordinate 4,390,165 of QLTV01004082.1, read as the reverse complement.
CCAGTGTGCCCAACCAATATATCCAATGAATTACCTAATCTTTTCAAGACTGGATTACTTGAAAAGTAATGACTACCCATGAAGACAGTTCAAAAGTTTTGGCTGGCTCCAAAAGTGAATATCCTTATTGTATGATTTCACATTCCAACATTAAAATGTTTTTATTTGTTACCAATTAATCTGGACTGCTTTGTATGAAGCTGCCCCTACATTGACCTTCCACAATTTGATGCCTTCTAAACCTATTAGGCCACAATTCCTATAATGCCAAAAGCATTATAGGGAATTATAATTTAATATAGATAGAAGATATTCAATTGATATTATGGTTCCAAGTTACTTTTCTGGCTAGACAATTGGCCCATTGTGACCAATTAGCATATTAGGTATTAATAGCTAATTGTCTGCAGATACTAGGTCCATGGACCAGTTGTATCCTTAGCAGGTGCTCTATCATTTATCATGTCTTTTAGCATATGAAGACAATCAGCCAAAGTAACACTGGACGTTCTCCATTGGTGGCAATAAATTTTCCATAGAAAGATCCCCAGGCAACCCTTTTTACGGTTTTACATAGGTAGTGATGATTACAATATTTGACTTTAATGAGCCTTCAGCTGTAATCATTAAGTTTCTTTCTTACTACATGGGTGAAATATCACATTGCAGGAGCAGATTTCCTGCTCACAGGACATTTTTCCCCCTCTCCTCTACCGCGCAACATCCTCAGGAGCCTCCAAACTTTGCTGTGGGTGGTCTCCCAAACTTTCAGAGCAGATTTTGAGGGCAGGAGGAAAGGACTGACTCTTGGCCCAGTCCTGCTGCTGGAAGGTGAAAACCCATTCTTGGATTCCACCCATTACATACAGGAATTTTTGATTTTCATAGGCTAGATTCATCGCTTTTAGTAAACAAATTGGGGAAATAAAAATAAAACATAAATACTCAAAGTAAACAGACCCATCTTTCATAATTCCTCTATTCAACCAATGTCCTACAGTGCTTCTGAAAAGGATGGAAAGAATTTCACTGCACTGTGAATCTGTTAAAGGAAAGGTAACTTTCAGAGCTTGGTTTAAAGTTTTTTGCGAAACACCACTACCTTTGAAAAAATGGGTGGGGGAAATGATAACAGATTACTGTTAAATGTTAAAATGTAATGTGGGACTTTGTTTTTAAAAATCAAGTTCAGGCACATGCTGCAACTGATCTAATTCCCATCTTTTCCTGGAAGAACCCATGGCTTGTGAACAAATAAAACTTCCCAGGAAATCATGAGCTCCTAAGAATACAATAATGAGAGAAACAGCTGTAGGAGGAAACAGAAAGCACATGAGACAGACATAAATAGTCAATAGCTGTAGTAAAAACTCTGTCAAGTTAGTTCCTGTTTTACAGAACTTTGGTTTTACAGTACAGTAACTTTATTTTTAATCTTGACTTCAATTTCAAGAAATGTTCAACAGCTGCAGCGGTAACTCCAGCCAAAGTCTTCTGTTCAACGTTTCAGACAAGCAGATGTGGCCTTTTTTTAGGACCATCTATTCTTTCTTCCCTAAACTCTTGTTTTTCATTCTGTCCCCATCCTCAAAAAATTAAGCAGCCCACACTCAGAACTTACTCAACCCTCACTGGGATTGTTTTGCAAGAATGTTGCCCTGCCATTATTTTTCCTTTCTGTAATCAATCCTTTCCCAAGACTGTGGATTACCTGAAGTGGACCTTTGCTACTTTGGACCTAAGTAATAGACTCAGTCCTGAAGTTTAAATGAAAAGGAACAATAGAGAAAACTGTTTGTTTGTTTGTTTGTTTGTTTGTTTGTTTGTTTGTTTGTTTGTTGGATTTATATAGCTGCCCGTCTCATGTGCATGTGATGCTAAGTGTTGTATACAATTAAAACAAGACTAAACAATATATTTTATCCATTAAACAGTTGAAAACAATTAAAAGCAATGTACTGAAGGAGTTTCCACATCAAACAACAGCAGAATTCCTAGGCCTGGGGCTTTCAAACTTCAATTCCCATAATCCTTCAGTCAACACAGCTACAGTACTGTATAGCCAAATCTATCTCTTCTTGCTGAAGCAGCGTTAAGCAAGTCTCTGCCTGTGGGATTTTGAAGTGTAGACATCACTGAGTCTTTTCTTTCTTGAAAATAAAAATGAAAACCTTTCAAGCCAGCACTTCAAAAGAAATAGATGAGACCTAGCTTTTTACTCCCACAAACAGATTGGATTGGAATTCATGGCATATTATTAAATGAGGTTTGATAATGTTCAATCTATCATTTCTAGAACAGCAATGAAGCTTTCTTACAGTATTAATCAGTTACGTAAATAACAGACAGTCACATTGTAAAGACTATCATTTGCTTTTTCCTATTAATAAACATGCTAGCTGTTATATTTAATTAACAGTGGTAATTAAATTCAGTTATTCTTAATTTGTTAAAGTCTTTTTCAGAAACAAATGGAGATAACTTCCCTTTTCAATTGGATGAAAACAGATTTACAGATTAACAGAGTTGGAAGGGACCTTGTAGGTCATCTAGTCCAACTCCCCGCCCAAGCAGGAGACTCTACACCATTTCTGACAGATGGCAGTCCAATCTCTCCTTGAAAGCTTCCGGTGATGACGCTCCCACAACTTCTGAAGGCAACTTCTGTTCCATTGGTGTGATGTGACATCTATTTTTCACACACACACACACACACACACACACACAGAGAGAGAGAGAGAGAGAGAGAGAGAGAGAGAGAGAGAGAATGTATGAGTGTGTGCATATGTTGGAGAGGTAGATATCTAGACATTGGATTCTTAATGTAATGCTCAATAGGCTTTATTGCTCATAGACAGACAGACAGACAGACAGACAGACAGATGCATCCTGGAGAAAAAAGTGCCAGTCTCTAGCATCATATTTCTTTCCAAGAACATTTTAAACTTTCAAGTAGGTCCAGAAGATTCTTAGAAAACGAAAATGGTAAATGGCAGCATCACAGTGTGTCTCTCTGTCCAGAACCAATATAATTTAATTAAATTAAAGTCTGGAGATCACGTGGGAGGCATTAGAAGGAGCAGCAGGGTGTAACATCTCTAATTTGACTTCTGAGAAAAGTGCTTTGTAATTTGCTGTACTGTCCATGGAAGCCATTTTGTGAGTACAGTATGCACAAATCACCTACCAAGACTGGGGACCAGGGGTGGGTTCCACTTACCTTCCCCACCGGTTCGCATCGCGATGTTTTGCGCGCGTTCCCTCACGCAATTTTGCTTCCGCACATGCTCAGTAGCTGCAATCAGCCCGAAACATAGCTGAGGAGCTGATCAGCTGTGCTTTGGGCAAAGGAATAAAGGTCAGTATAAACCCAGGGGCGGGCGTGAGGGCCCTTTTTCAAGCAGCAGAACAGGAAAAACTTTCCAAGCAGTAAAAAAAGTCGCAAAAAATTCACAAAAAAAGATGGCGCCCACGGACCGGCACCGGCCGATCCACTTCAGTGACGTCACCAGCAGGTCGCTACTGGTTCGGGCAATCCGGTCTGAACCGGGAGGAACCCACCCCTGCTGGGGACATCTGATTTAAGACTATTAGAAGGCATCCATTCAAATCAGTAGCTGATTCCCATTGACACCAATGGCTTTCGTCTATGGCTGCTCCCACAAGAGCATTTCTACTCCCAGCACTTTCCAGGGCAGTGTGATCCAAGCTCCAACCATCTGTACATGCATACAACAATGGGGCATGTACAAAAGGTGTGGGGTTGGGGTTGTGCTGGCACAACAGCCATCTTGCCTTTCCACCTCTTCACTCCAGATACCCACACATGGATGCTGCTATCTATTTCCCAATCTCCCTTTAGGTGCTTCAAAATGACTTGCATCACCTTCGCTTCAGCTGACTTTGAAACCCTGAGCCTATGCTTAGGTTGATCAGTAACTATCAGAAGAGCACAAGGAATGGCACTAGAGACCGTAGTCACTAATGACCCCATTGAGGGGAGCAGGAAGCATTCCTGTCTTGGTGATGTAGCCAATAGTTAGCCTGCAAGGGGGTGTTGGAAGAAATATCTATCTGGTTCAGTTCCAAGCCAGGAGAAAGACACTGGAAACATGGAGGCTGATTGGAAAGATGGTTTAATGATGAACAGAACCACCAAGTACTTGTGATTCTGGGTAGCTGACCACATGGAGTTGAGAGTGGGGGGTATTTATACCTTCTCTTGGGCTTTGAACTTGAGCTTCCTGTTCCTGTGCAAGAACATGTATTCTATTGGCTGTTGTCAGACTCCCATGGGGCCATGTACAAATCCTAGGAGGTTGTCTGAGCTAAGTTTGGTTGAAGTTTGGTCTGCTGATGCAATGACGGGGCTTGTTGGGCAATTCCTATTGTGGCTGAGGGCTAATCCTACCTTTGTTGGATCCTGGGTGAGGGTATTTGCTTATGAATAGAGCTACCTATCTCTTTATCTCTTAAGTGTTGACATCTGCTGTGGGCTATTAAGGAAGGTGGGGGCTGCTTTCCAAGAGCATGTTTCTCCATTTCTCATCCAGGGAAATATAATATAATCTTCCTTTTTTACTATTTCTCAAAATATTTCATTCTTCTAGGAGAGGGGTGGGTGCTAACCTTCTACAGAATAAAGTACTGTAAGCACAGCCGCAAACACAACAGGAGCACCAAAGCCAAAATAAAAGGGGGAAATATGGTTTTACAACCATGGCAGGAAAACATGGCAGAGGTTGCATTTATGAGGTGAGGTGAGGTGAGGAGAAACTCCTAGTCTGCAACTGTACAATTGCCATTTTAAGGCCTAGCATGCTTATTTTATTTTACTGGGCTTTAATTGGGTTTTGATCACATGTTTTATTGTACCCTGTTTTGGAATGTTGAAAATGAAAAGTGACATGGAATTGTTCAATAAATAGCATGCATTTCAGCTCTGAGGACAATAAAGAGGCTTTAAATGGGCCAGCTCATTGCAGAATTATTGTCAGTCCTCCCAGGTAAACCAGACAGGAAACATGACTAGATGAACTAAATCTACTTAATTGTAAGGCTACATTAAGAGAATCTTGCAAATCTGAAGGTACAAATATCCTACTGCCACATTTAACTTCCTGATCTTTTCTAGGTTTCTTCCTCTAACTGTTAAGCCACCAGGAGCATCTCCCTGTCTTGTCTGATTGTTTTCTAGACAGCATCTTTTCCCCCCCAAGATCATTCACACATTCTATTACAATTATGGCAATGCCCATAATCTAGGTATGATGGTTTCAGCCAAAAAGCCAGTGTAGCATTTCTTTCCATGTTTGCCAGCTGGTGGTAGCAAGAGGGGGAGAGAGGAGGCAAGGGGCAGTGAGGTAGGGTGGTTGGGGCAGAAACAGGAGGAGTGGGGGGAAAAATGTCCTCCAGGAAGGAGGAGCACTCAGGCATTTTTGATGATTAGCAGCCAGATATTCTGACATGACATCTTGCTCAGGGTCCCCTCAAATATGGCAGTGTTACTAAGTAGATTTCAAGTCCCCCATCCCCATCCAGATGGCTGGGGATTATAGGAGGTGAAACCTAATAGTTTAGCACGACATCAAGTTGAAGACAGCTGGGATGTAAATGATTTCGGTCTAAATCAGTTCTCGGTCATCTTAAAGAAATGAGATAACTGATTTTTGCCAAATAACAAAGGCCAGGGTATATATTGGAGGGTAGAAATATACCTGCTCCGTATATTTGCAATGTAGAGAGGATATCACGGATATTCTCAGAAAGTTCTGTTGTTGGAGCCTTGTCCACTCAGAAAATCATTTTGATTTATTTTGATTTGAGGGGTCTTTGGTGCTCTCTGAGCTTGGTTGTTTCTTGCAGAAAACATTTCAACCCTGAGCTGCAAATATTCTTCTTTTTTATTTTGATTGATAAACTACTTTTCTGCTATGGCCACTCCTATCTGGCCAGGTGTATCACAGAATAATTCTTGATTAGTAGGCAAAATATGAAGGCTAAAGAGAAGTAATTTGTCCAAGAACCAAAATATAAGGAAAGCTACTAAATCTGGGGTTTTAAAAATTCGAACAACCATTAAATAGCAGCAAACTGATACAGAAAATTGTACTTTTTTTCTGCCATCTGTAGCAAGATCGCAATTATTGTGAGTCTGAATAATCTGATATTCAATTTAGTGCAAATTGTAAACTGATACCAGGACACATTTAATGAAAACCAAAATTTAGTTAATGCATAGCTAGCATGTATATGGTTATCATTGAGGTTTTAGAAACTTCTAATATTTGTTTGTGCAAAATGGAGAAAAGGAAAATTCTGTCAGAGGAAAACTGTAACGTGGAAGTGATGGAGTTCACTCTCAAGATATCTTTCCAGCTGAAGAAGTCGTGAGGCAAAAGTCATGAATGCTGATGCTAATCTTGATTGAAGTATGCAAATTTGCTGAGATGTGGATAAAGCATTATGCATCCACCAGCATATCAATTACGTTCTGAAGAAACAGTCTACATTGCTAAGATATTTTGAAAGACAATAAAAATGTAGATTTTTTTGTTTTTTAAATAACTATTCTGAGACTTTGTTAAGAATAAATTTAAATTATAAACATATTATTTTATCCTTTACTGAAGTATTTATTAATCTACATAGAAATAATTATGTTTTTTAAAAATGTCACTTATTTCTGTGGAGCTGGAACCAATTACCATGTTTTCCATAGAAATATCATTTTGAACAGATCATTTAGTAGGAGTCGTTATCCACACTAATCAAGACATAGCTAGTGATCTGGATATTCGCAGTCCAGATCTGACCTCTACCTCTAACCCTAGCCCTAATATAAGGCAGAGCTGGGACTAACCCTCAAATGCCAAACTAAGTTTAGAGCCACTACAACAGAACCAAAATTGAAGATGCTCAGAAAAATATAGGCAGCATGCACAAACTATACCCTCCTCTCCCTTGCTGAATTCCATTCCATTCCATACCCCCCCCTCTCTCTCTCTCTCTCTCTCTCTCTCTCTCTCTCTCTCTCTCTCTCTCTCTCACACACACACACACACACACACACACACCACACAAATGCTGGTCAAACATATACAACCTATACAAATGCATGTAAAAGAAGGAAGACATAACTTTATGAGGAAAATAATTAAGGCATACACCTAGAAAACAATATATGTGATGTGAACCGAGAAATGTACAGTACAATGCAGGGGATTAACTCCCTTCTTTCCAAACCTACTTCTCTCCTTCCTTCTCCTCTCCTCCCCTCCCCTCCTCTCCCATCCCCTCCCCTTCCCTCCCCGCCTTTTTCTGGACAAGTATATTTCTAAGCAATGCTTGGGCAGCAGCTATCTCCCTGTTTTATTTTTTTTTTAAATCTTTAGGGGCATAAAAATGATATTGGAGGCTGGAGGTTTGCTTGCTTAAAAGCTCAGATCAGCTGAGAACTCAGAACTGCCTGGCACTAAGAAGGCAATTCGCAGACATTTGGAATTAGAAAAAGAATCAGTAGTAAGGGATTGGTTTGAGATTACGGAAAGCAGCCATGATCTTGGGCTGGTGTTTCTCAAGCTACAAGGAGGTACACAGAATCATTTACTTAAATCAAGGATTAGCCTTCAGGAGCAGATTGTGAGGTGTGGTCTTCTTAGAAAGCCAAGTATTATCACTCAGTAGAGACAAAAGAGTTTGACAGAGGTTGCTGAAACATTGCAATGTCGTCCATTCCTAGCTTTCATGAAACATCGGCAAACCAGTCAATCAAGCCTAATTACACATTCCACAAATATATAATAATAATAAACCACTTCAGTAAGAACAGGAAAATCTGGAGCTTGAAGATTATAAAAATGGCTCTGTCACTAAGCAGTCTGGAATTAGATGTAGGAGTTATATTTGGAACATTGTCTCTCCGAGTGGGAATTTGCCACCCGGTGAGCTGTGAGCCTGAGGTTTTGATCTGCACCACAAGATGGGGATGTTGGACTCGTTTTTGAAAAAGATTGAGGCGAATCTTAAGAAAAAACCTTCCCAGCCTTGAACTCTTTGGGAAGTGTAATGGAGAAGAATTCCCAGAATAGACATTTGGACTTTGAGTATGCAGAAAGCTTCAGCATTAAGAAGGCTGTTTCAAGTAATTCACCTACTTACGCAATTTATTTTATTTATCTACCTATTTTGAAGAAACCTTGCCTTCCTTGTTGCTCTCTAAATGATGACTCCGGGTGGAAAGAGCTGTTGTCTCCTGTAACAGGGAAGATACTATATTGCAAAAGACTGAAAGAAATTTCTTTGATATCGAAGCTTTCATGTTTAAAATGGTGCAGAATACAGGAAAGCCCAAGATATCATCATCTTGCAATTCAGGAAATTCTCACTTTCTGTTATTTAAAAGGTAACTTCTTACTGAAGTGTGGTGTTTTCGGGCAGAATACGAAAACACCATTTTATTCTGATGTTTTATGAGTTCCAAATTGTTCCCCCCACCTCGGGGAATTTCAATTTATTTCAAAATAAAATTTAAAAACAGAGATGTATGCTTGATAATAAAATGTCTACTTACTAAAGTAAAAGAAAATCATGAACTAAAATTAGCATATTAAAGAGAAGCTCAATATCTAATAAAGATTAGATATACAAATTATATAGTACATGTATTGGGTGTGCATGTGCATGAATGCATGATTGTATACATACACACTTAGGCATGCCCATGCATAGATGCTTGTACTTGATTGGAATTTCTGTAAAATTTGTATAAATCTGGTTCATACTACTGATGGATAAACATTGCATGATTCCTAAATAAATCATAATTGGCTAAATTCACACAATATGCCAATCCATAAATCACAGTTTATGAATCACAATGACTGGCTGGATTTAACATTGCAAACTAAAACAAACCAGGCCACCTTATGAAAACCAGTCATTGAAAATAAACAGAAAAATTGGCATCTTTTTTACAGTAATGAGGAATTATATTATTATCATATTGTATCTTACATCGTATTATTATATGGTTCGGTGCACAGTCAGCCAGATGTACAGACTGGATTTGGCATTTTTATCCATCTATTAAGTTCTTCCCAAAGAGCTGGGATAGGCAGATTTGGATGGTTGATGGAATTAAAGGTTATCATCATCACAGAATGTTGGCTGTTCTGAGTATAGCCGCCTTTTACAATTGACTGATGATGATTTTGTCAATGCCAATGGGGTTCAAGTGGTGCTCCAGTTGTTGTACTATTGGTACTACCTTTGATTTCCCAAAGGTGCTTTTTTCAAGAGGCAACTGGACTTTCTGGTTTTTCTTTGAAGACGTTTCGCTTCTCATCCAAGAAGTAGAGAATGGAAGGATTTATACACCTTGCAGACAGCTAGTCATTTGCATTCTTTTATAGAGTCATTGAGGCCACCTGGAGGTTTATCTGTGTCTCAGGGTCACCTGAGTAATGCAAAAAAAGCACCTTTGGGACAACCATGACCTGGATGACTGAGAATCTCCATAGATACCTTTGCTTTCTTTTTGCAGGTCTTTGAATTTTGTTATCTTCTCCAGTTCTTTCTCTTGTCTTCTACTGTCTCCAGGTACTGCCACATCCAGTATACAGACTTTTTTATCTTTCTTATTGACAGTTGTTAAGTCTGGGATATTACATGGCAGGCGCCTGTCAGTTGGAACTCTAATGTCCCATAGCACTTTAGCTTCTTCATTTTCTATAATTTCATCTATTTTATGGTCCCACCGGTTCTTGCTTGCAGGCAAATGGCATTTCTTGCAGAACTTATGTTATTATTGGTTCATCAGTCAGATGTTCAAAACTGGATTTGGCATTTTTATCCACCTATTGAGTCCGTCCCAAGAATCGATATATACAGTCAGTTCTTGCTTAATGATAATAATGCATGACATTGTGTGGCTGCACCAAATTACAACAGCACTGTGGCACTCCTGATTGTCATTGTTAGGTGAATCTCATGCAATGGCAACATCCTGTTATCATCATTTGTGACCTCCTGCCAGCTACTCCATTGACTTTGCTTGTCAAAAGCTGGCCATGAAGATCGCAAATGGTGATCACATGACTATAAGATGCTGCAACGTTATAATTGTGAGCTGATTGCTAAGCCCCAGAATCATAATCATGTGATCACAATGACAATGCTGTGACAACCGCAACTACTATACGAGGACCAGTTGTAAGTCTTCTCATTCAGTGCCATCGTAACTTCGAACAGCTGCTGAACAAATGATTGCTAAGGGGGAGTACCTGTATATCCTTTTATTCCCTGAAGATATTGATAGAGGAGAAAAGAGTGGTGTGGTGGCCTAGAGGTGGAGCTCTCGCCTCACAATCAGGAGGCTGTGAGTTCCATCCTAGGTAGAGGCAGATATTTCTCTCTCTGGGCACACTGAGAATATATCTGCTGAACAAAACTCCACATTGGCCACAGGAAGGGCATCCAGCCATTAAAACACTCTGCTAGCTCCATTCAGTTGCCCAGACTCCACCCTGCAAGGGATTATGGGGTCGGGTCATTAAAAGATGACAATAAGTTGACGAACTTATCTTTTATAATCTTTGAATAAGTTGACGAATTTACCTTGATGAACTTATCTTTTCTTTTATGTACACTGAGAGCATATGCACCAAGACAAATTCCTTGTGTGTCCAATCACACTTGGCCAATAAAAAATTCTATTCTATTCTATATCGATAGAGGAGAAAGTTCTCTTTTGATCCAACAAATATGTATAAACTTTCATGACTATTGAAGCCTGAAAGCTTCAAGAACTGCCACGTTACACAAATCTGGGATGCAGAAACACTGCCTGAACAGAGGCAGGCCAGGGGTCCTTCTTCCCTCATGCCAACATTCCCAACAAGTACACTTAAGTCTCCCGTGAAAGGGCTTTTTAAGGTTGACAGTGCCAACCATCTCTTTGGCAGAAGCCACATGTCACATGCTAAGTTCCTTGGCTTAGGGGAAAGGTCTCACATTTCTCCCCGCTGCATATTCATGCCAAGAGAAACTGCACCTGTTGAATTTCTGCGACTTGTGCAGTTGGTTAAAGGCATAAAGGCAGTTCTTTATGTAAATGTAAAAGTCACTTTATATAAGCTATCTATTTGGGAAAAGTCCTGTTTTGAAAGACAGTGTGTAATTTTGTTAAGACAGAGGTAAACTGAGAGATTTGTATTCATACTTGGGACTCACCTAGTTAAACTACAATAGGAATGATGAGGGCAGCAGTTTCTGGGAACAAAGAATTTGCTTTTAAACTTGAATGCTCACAAAGAGAAATGATGGATATCTTATGGCTAATGGAGAGCTGCTTGAGAAAGATTTATTATTCCTCAAATATCTTTTTACAAGGAATTTATCCTAGCAGGTGGACTCAGTCTGTTCAGAAGTAAACTATATACTCACAGTAACCGAGATTGACTTGTCTATATTTGCCTGGATGAAACACATTTTGGTAAAGCAAAGTGGGAAAATCTCTGGAACTGGTCACCCTAGCATTTCAGCTGAGGGCATCAAAACAGAAAACCTCTCCTACTCGATATAAGGGTTTTTTTAAATCTATTTTTTTTAAAAAAAATTGCGCCCCCTTCCTTCTCTGACTTTTCTAATTCTTTTTCTCTTTGGTTTTTAATATCTCATTCTTTGTCAAAATTCAGTAGTTATACAATTGATATACAATTATGGCCAATTATTTCAGGGGGTTTTAGTGGGAGCCTCCTAGGTTAGCCCCTGTAGCTGAGTTCACATATTAAACAAAACCATACTTAGCTCAGTAAACCACAATTGTCTGGGTTCACATTTCTTGTCAAGTCATAAATCATGCTTAGAGACGTCAGGGATGGAGCTGACAAAATGCATTAAGCCAAAAACAAACCAGCCACATGACATACTAACTCTCTATCGATATGCATAAAAGATTAGCTTGTGTTGTATGTTATTATATTATACATACAGTATTAGTATATGGTAACATGAGGGTTAATTTGGAAGCTCAGTTGGTGCCAATATTTGCAAGCCATTTTCTGGAAGGGAAGAGTTAACAGCATGACATGAAAGCAATGTTCTACCACCAGCATTCTGGCTTCCCATAATATGCATGATGTAATGTGGAATGGAAACCTCAGCAAGTTCAAGTAAAATACAGTGACTCTTTCAACATTTTGGTCTGGTTCAACACCATACTAAGCTGGAGTATGGCTTGCTTGATTTAGGCTTATTGTGGAAGATCAACCAACAGTGGTTTATTTAATAGTCATGGTTTTACAAGCAAAGGCTTAGAGTCATATGTACATCCTGCCTCAATGTCAAGAAAGTTCAGATAGAACCATAGCATAGAGCATTGGATTTACTGCAGTGCGATCTATATTTAGGACGTTTTTAGTCCTTCTACTTGCAAAAAGACTTGCTCCTGAGAAGACTTAAATTAAATAAATCGTGTGTGTGTGCGTGCGCACATGCGCAAACATACACACACGTTTATGTCTGCATCTTCAAAACAGTTTTTACTCCTAGCAAGTAGAACTCATGGTCTTTCTAAGTTAAAGATTCCTACACACTGACTCCACTTCTTTATTTTATTTAAGGAAATAACACTCAGTTGTTCCACTATTAAATAAAATATTATAAGTCTGCAGGAAAGACTCTCAAATCAGACTTTACACCTGGTGAGTATATAGTTTTCTTGCCAATAATACAGAAGTAACTTTGCTTTGTCAGTTGCCTTACGTTATCAAAAGTTGCCTGCCAAAATCTGAATGGCCTCTAGGTGACAGCAAAGAAGGAAAGAAAACTCTTGAGGTTTTGCTGCTATTTAGAGATCATCCAGATTTTCCAGCCTAGATCTGGTAGCCTAGGATTTCCCAGTCTATTGTACAGTCTTGGGACTCCTGGGGGTCTTCTGTTTTCAGATCAGCCAAAGTCATCCTGACTTAAATCAGCTTTCATGCCCCCATGTCCTTGTCAGCAAACACATATACACACATCAGTTGTCTTGTTCTAAGTCCTCTGCATTGCTGTTCCATGCCTTCAGTCCAGTGGTGGGATTCAATTTTTTTTACTACCGGTTCTGTGGGCGTGGCTTGGTGGGCGTGGCATGGCTTGGTGGGCATGGCAGGGGAAGGATACTGCAAAATCTCCATTTTCTCCCAATCAGCTGGGACTTGGGAGGCAGAGAATAGATGGGGTGGGGCTAGTCAGAGGTGGTATTTACCGGTTCTCCGAACTACTCAAAATTTCCACTACCGGTTCTCCAGAACTGGTCAGAACCTGCTTAAACCCACCTCTGCTTCAGTCCAATAGATTGTACTAAGGCCTGGAATGACATCCAGGAAAAAAAATCAGACAATGTGGCAGAATTCCTGGACCTAGATTGTCACACTTTACTCATCGTCATCGTCATCATCGTTGGAAGGAAGGAACTTTGGAGGTCGTCTAGTCCAACACCCTACTCAAGCAGGAGACCCTGTACCATTTCAGATAAATGGATGTCCAGTCCCTTTTAAAAACCTCCAGTGATGGACCATCCACAACTTCTGAAAGCAAGCGGTTCCACTGGTTTATTGTTCTCACTGTCAGGAAATTTCTGCTTTGTTCTAGGTTGCTTCTCTCCTTGGTTAGTTTCCATCCATTGCTTCTCGTCTTGCCTTCTGGTGCTTTGGAAAATAGGTTGACCTCCTCTTCTTTGAGGCAGACCCTCAAATATTGGAACACTGCTATCACGTCACTCCTACTCTTTCTTTTCACTAGACTAGACATACCCAATTCCTGCAACCGTTCTTCATATTCCTACTCTGAATGTGAAAGCTAGAATTGTCACAGTTTCAAGGTTTTCCTCTGAAGGAAACCATCCCATCGCATAGTAAAGTAGTGGGCCAGGAAAGTGTCTGGAATACAATGTTCCTCACTGATTTGTAGTTTTTGAAACGGAGGGAGTTGTTTGTCGTTAAATATGGGGGAGAATTCAGTCCTGGGATTCTGCAGCTGCTACTGTCTGATGCAGGAAGATCCATGAAGGGCTGCCATGTGTCATCGCTTGCAGTCTGTAAGGACTCTCTGTAAAGTCTCTGACACTATTACCGAGAAGGTTTGGTAAGAAAAGCACTGAAGGTTCTCACATGCTGGCACACACAGAGTCACTTCAACAACACTAGACAAAGAACGTAGGTGCTAAATTACTAACGTTTATTTTAGAACCTTGGGGACTCTTGTGGGAGAAGGTATGTATGTGTGACCATAAATGTTATTTTATAAAGGGCACAATTTATAGTTACTTACGTTCAGAGGGGTTATTTCCCAGCATGCTTAAAAAGCTATGAATGAATTACATTGAGTCCTGATCTGTCACAGAAGGGCTATAAAGTTTGAGGTCATTCATAATAAAACAAAGAATGTTCCTTCTGAATGTCAAAATTGTTGAAAAATTATGGTGGGTAATTTCTGGCATGGTTTGCACCTAACACATTCACAATCAACTCTATATTCACATCAGAGCAAGCATGCATGTCACTCAGTCGAGCTAGCAAAAATACAGATTATTTATTAAGTATCAATAGATATATAAAAACGTTAACCTGCAGAAATGAGATAAAAGGCAGGCAAAAGTAAAGAAATGTGAACAATAGGCAAGAGAGTTTAGTAAGAATAATCTATGGTATCAATACATATATAAATCAGAGCCACTGAAATGGGTAATGCAGTGGGTAATTAGCATGGACACTCCCAAAGGGAGTGGCCTTGGTTATTCCTTTTATGTATGCAATTAATTAATCATTTTATATACATAACAGTATTTATTTATTTATTTATTTATTTATTTATTTATTTATTTATTTATTTATTTATTTATTTATATTTTTATTTATATGCCTCCCAACTCCCAGGGGACTCTGGGCGGCTTAAATAGCAGAATAGAGATGGAAAGTAGGGTATCAAATTATTCCTTTTCTATTTTGCACCATAAAAAAAACAATTAAGCTGATGAGGATGATATGCCAACAATTATGTCAGAAACTTTTTAAAAAAAAAAAAAAGAAGGGAAAATGGCTTCTTTCTTTCTCTTTACTGGTCTTTTTCTTTATATGTGTTACGGCATGTTCTTTTTTTATCTAATAAATCATTCTAAGTTAAAATTACTATAAATTTATACAAAAACATTAAGGAAGCTTAGAAAGCTGTATGGGACAGACTACAGTGTTCTGCACTGGTTTGATGAGACACACATTTATGATAAAATATGCAAACAAAGGTTTCTTTCAATTGAATTTGTTGGGTTAAAAGTCAGTTTAATATCTTATGTTATCAGCCAGCCAATCAAAACTGCCAAAAGAGCTAATTGTAGTCCTAGGTAGTATTAACAGAGGGATAGTTTCAAGATCATGTGAAGTGATAGTACTGCTTTACTTCATACTGCACTGGTGAGATTATACTGTGTCCGTTTCTGGTCACCATGATACAAAAAAGATGTTGAGACCCTAGAAAGAGCGCAGAGAAGAGCAATAATGATGATTAGGGGACTGGAGGCTAAACCATATGATGAATGACTGAGGGAATTAGGCAGGGGTGGGCTTCAAAAATTTTAGCAAGGGGTTCTCTGCCTGGTTGCTGGGTGGGCGTGGCCATGGTGGGCATGGCCTAGTCGGCCTCCTGCACCACGCGGGGGGGCATTTTTGCCCTCCTCAGGCTACGGAGGCTTTCCTCGAGCCTCCGGGAGGGCGAAAATGGCCTCCCCAGGCCCCGGAGGCCCTCTGGAGGCCGGAAACAGGCCCGTTTCTGGCCTTCCCGAACTTCCTGTAGGCCCGTTTTTCGCCCTGCCCAAGCCTCCGTGCACGCCCTGCACTTACCTGCATCCAAAATGGGCCGTGTGGGGACTCCTGGGAGGGGTGGGGTGGGTGGGGCGGGGCCAGCCAGGAGTGGGATTTGGGGGTTCTCCGAATTGCACAGAATCTTAGCTAGAGGTTCTCCTGAACCCCAGCAGCCCACCCCTGGAATTAGGTATGTCTACTTCAATGAAAAGAAGGACTGGGGTGATATGATGTTTTCCAGTACCTGAGGGCTGTCATAGAGAAGAAGAGGCTGATCTATTCTCCAAAGCACCTGAGGGCAGGACAAGATGTAATGGGTAGAAGATGATCAAGGAGAGATCCAACCTAGAACAAAGGAGATATTTTCTGACAATGGGAATAATTAATCAGTGGAAGGCTTACCTCTGGAAGATGTGGATGCTCCTGCACTGGAGGTTTTCAAGAAGGGACTGAACAACCATTTGTCCATAATGGTATAGGGTCTCCTATTTGAGTAGGGAACTGGACTAGAAGACCTCCAAGGTCCCTTCCAAATCTATTATTCTATGTTCTATATTTATATTTTTAACATACTCATGTGCAATATTTCAGCAGCTGGCTTCAAAAAGCTCTGGCTCTTCAATTTGATCTTGTAGTACATTTCAGAGAGATGCGGTTGTCACTAGAGCAGAGTAATGGCTGGAGCAGTTGGCTTCTCCCAAGTAGCTTGGCATGGGATCCAAGAGATGCCCACTTTGATTTGATTTTCAGTGTTGAAAATGATGGTAAAAGGAGCCAGAGCCTGGAGTTATTGCCCAGCCTCTCCTAAAGTCCACTCCTCTTGGATCACATGTTGGCTTATGGATCTCACACAGAAGAAGCCCCACAAATGCTCTTCAAGGCACCCATCACTCTCACACTGAGAGATGTTGCAGACAAGTAAAGGCTCTGACTGCTCTACTGTCTCACCAGAGATTTTTCAGTTTTTGGAAATACGAAGTCCAGTGAAAAGGTTAAAACCCTTTCTTTTTTTTCCAAGACACACAGATCCTTTTGTAGATGACAAAAGCCCAACTTTCACATTGACACAGAAATATTTTACAGTACACAGATCTTCTGATGTTTAACTATTCTAGACCAAGTCTGTAATTACCAAACAACTGCCTTACTGCCTTAAGTCCACCAATGAAATCTTGAAGGCCCGATACAGTCACATGGGTCAGCTGCTCAACCTCTATTGTCAAAACAGATGGAGATTGTTTATTGAAGTCTCCTGTGTCTTCTTAAAGTCATGCTTCATCCACTCGGAGCTTCTGGCATGCTAAGGGCTCCTTACAGAGCAGAGAGACCTGCCTGGGACATATTGCAGGATTCTTCATGCTGGAATGCAAGTCAGGGTTTTTGGCACAGGAGTGGCATTCATTCTGCTCTCCAACCAAATTTTTCCAAGTGTTATGGCGATGATGGGGGATCATGCCCTTTTAGTCCACTCTTTCCTAATTTGGCTCTGGTGCCTAGAATTCTTAGGAGTGACATTCACAAAAGATCTGAAGGGCACCAAGTTAAGGAAGCCTGCTGTTGTTTCTCAAAGATGAGTCAGCATTCAGGTGGTATTTTCCAAAGCTGCTGGTAAGAACAGAAATGCACCTAATGGCTAATTGTCGCCTCTGAGAAATTTCTCACCATCTATTGCGATGCAATGCTGAAATTAGTTTCCACTTTGTTATGCGTCTGAACAGCCACGCAGAGTACTAATTGTCACCTGTCTATGGATTATTTTGCTTTGTGCAAAAATGAACTTTTTTATTAGAAATATAATCTGCCTTCTGGAGTAAGGGGATAATGTGATATGGCTGGTTAATGACTGGTTTAATTTTGAAATTTTGTATAAATAAAACACTGGGAAATAGCCAATATTGCTTTCATAATTGTGCCTTTCTAGAGGCAGAACTCAGAACTTACACATTGGCATAAACTTGATAAAATATTTTCTGTTTACTATTCGTGGATTTTCTGAACCTTAGGCATGCCGTTTAAGTTATGAATAAATGAGTCACTCCCTAACAAAAACCTCAGTGCCAACTACTATTAAATGGATTTTGAAACAGACCTTGAGAAAGGTAGTCTCTATATTAGAGATCCAGAGATAGAATGGAGTGAACATGCTTGTGATAAAGCTAGGCTGTGATTGCACTTGTGACCTACTGACCAAATTAAGCTAAAATTTACTACAACCACAGAATAAAGCATGTGGCATAGGTACAACTGATGCTGGTAAATTTGTATCTCTGTCTGCTTCTTTTACAATATCAACAACAATCAATCAAACCAACAATCCCTACTCATGTTCACTTCCCGTCTTGACTATTGCAACACGCTCTACATGGGGCTGCCCTTGAAGAGCATCCGGAAGCTCCAGTTGGTGCAAAATGCATGGTTTTGTGCAGACCTCGGTGTGCACATGTATCACGTTCTCCCAGAGATTAGAATGGCCCCCACTCTAACACTCTTCCGGAAGGCGCTGAAGACCTGGTTCTGCCAGCGGGCCTGGGGAACCCAGAGCGGGATGGAGCCCATTAAATGGCTCGTATGATGTGTTGTCGCCGGGGCGGGGGGTGGGGTTATTTTATTATTTTATTATATATGATTCTCTCTTTTATTAGTTTTATTGTTTTTTATATGATGTTTTTATATTCTTGTAAGCCGCATTGAGTCACCATGTGCAAATAGGCAGCAATATAAATCTCCTAAATAAATAAACAAATATTTGTTGCCTATAGGGTGATGACTGTAGCATATAGAGGAAAGTGGATTAAGATGTAAAAGGAATAAATGGTGAAAAGCATGAATTAATGAATAAAATGAAAGAGAGACCAAATTGGTAGGTTGTGTAGGTAGGCAAAACTATGAGAAAGGGGAAGAATGAAGACCTCTAGACAAGAACAACTCATAACTTTGTGTACAGCCTGTTCCATTGGTTGATAGCTTGTGCAGACAGAAAGTTCTTTTGATGTCTAGCCTGAACTACTTCCCTTATACTTTTGGCCCAGTGATCTGGACCTGGTCTCAGCATAAGAATAATAAAGAATAAGACCGCTACTGTGTGAAACATTTTCAAACATTTGAAGGTTGCTGTCATATCTCCCTTCAATCATCTTTTTTTGTAGGCTAAATGCATCCAGGAATTAACCATTACTCACAGACTTTGGTTTCCAGACCTCTCATTATCTTGGCAGCCATCCTTTGAACATGCTCCAGTCTGTCACTATCCTTTTTCAACTTCGTCATAGTATTCCAAATGGGCTCTAAACCAAGACAGAGTGGAATAATAATGTCTTGTAATCTGGATGCTACGGTCCTGTTAATGCATCCCAATATGTCATTTGTGATATTAGGAGTTTCTTTACAGTGATGGCTCATGTTTAACTTGGGTTCAACAAGGACATTCAACCCTTCCTTATGTTCTATTGAGTCGTGGTGGCCCAGTGGTTAGAAGGCAGTACTGCAGGCTACTTCTGCTGCCTGCTGGCTGCCTGCAATTTGGCAGTTCGAATTTCACCGGCTCAAGGTTGACTCAGCCTTCCATCCTTCCAAGGTGGGTAAAATGAGGATCCAGATTGTTGGGGGCGATATGCTGACTCTGTAAACCGCATAGAGAGGGCTGTAAAAAGCACTGTGAAGCGGTATATAAGTCTAAGTACTATTGCTATTGCCATCCTATATTTGTGCCTTATGTTTTTTCTACCCAGATGCAAAGTTGTACAACAAAATTTCATGTTGTTAAATTCCACCCTATTCATCTACAGCATCTAGATTCCATCCTCCCAGTTTTGTATCCTCTGCAAACTCTAAAGCAGGGGTCGGCAACCTTAAACACTCAAAGAGCCACTTGGGCCCGTTTCCCACAGAAAACAAAACACTGGGAGCCACAAAACCTGGGTGGGTGTGGCCAACTCAATGTCACTCACTCCCACCCAGTCATATGACCCCCCCAGCCATGCCTATCCAGGTTTTGTGGCTCCGTGTTTTCTATGGGAAATAGGTAACTCCCTCTCTGTCTCTCTCCCTCCCTCCCTCCCTCCCTCTCATCTCTTTCTCACTCTATCTCCCTCTCTCTGTATCTTTCTTTCTCTCATCTCTCTTTCTTTTTCTCTATCTCCCTCTCTATCTCCCTCTCATCCCTCTCTCATTTCTCTGTCTGTCTCTTTCTCTCTCTTTCTATCTCTCCCCCCTCCTCTCTCTTTCTCTCCCCCTTCTTTCTGTGTCTCTCTATGTCTGTGAGTGAGTGAGTGAGTGTGTGTGTGTGTGTGTGTGTGTGTCTGTCTGTCTGTCTCGCTCTCTCTCGCTCCCTGCCTCTTCTCACTATCAGAAAGCCGCTCTCTTTGGGGCTTTTCGCCAGTTGTTGGTTTTTTTTCTTCCTTTTGGAAAGCCGGGCTGGCGGAGCAATGAGCGCAACCTGCGGTGGAGGCTTCCCGCCCCCTCCCCCTCTCCTGCCCCCCTGACCAGCTGTGGTGAGGCCGGGAGGGTGCGCACGAGAGGAGAAGGAGGGGAGGAGGGGGAGGAGGAGGGAAGCCTCCGCCGCAGGTTGCGCTCATTGCTCCGCCAGCCCGGCTTTCCAAAAGGAAGAAAAAAAACAGCTGGCGAAAAGCCCCAAAGAGAGCACACAGGGCGGCAGGGCTTTCCAACAGTGAGAAGAGGCACAGAGGCAGGGAGCGAGAGAGAGCGAGACACACAGAGAGAGAGAGACACAGTGTCTCTCTCTACCTCTGTATCTCTCTCTCCCCATGTCCCTATCTCCTCGCCTCTCTGTGTATCACTGTGTGTGTCTCTTCTGTCTCTCTCACCCCCTCTGTGTATCACTCTGTATATGTCTCTCTATGTCTCTCTCTCTTCCCCCCCTCTCTCTCTGCCGCAGCTGGGCCAAGCCAGCAAGCTCTTTTTGGGGCGCTTCGCTACGTCTTTTATTTCGTCTTTTTGGAAATCCAGGCTGGCAGAGGAACGATCACCAGCTGCGGCGGAGGCTTCCCTTCGGCTGACCGTTCTCCTCCCCCCCTGTCCTTCTCCTCTTGCAACCCCCTGCCCGGCTGTGGCTTAGCCGGGAGTGTGCACACATGCGGGGAGACCCTCCCTAAGCGAGCGGCCACCACCCCGTGCACGCCTTTCCTGTGCTTTGGCGCTCACTTGAGGAGGGTCTCCCCATGCTTGCGCATGCTCCTGGCTTAGCCACAGCCAGCCAGAGGGTCACGAGGGGAGGAGGGGGAGGAGGAGGGTCGCCCGAAGGGAAGCCTCCACCGCGGCTGGTGATCGTTCCTCAGCCCGGATTTGCAAAAATATCCAAAAAAGAACTAAAAGCAGCGAGGGGCGAGGCCAACCAGTGATGGGACAGGGAGCCATAGCAGAGGGCCCAAAGAGCTGCATGCAGCTCCGGAGCCACGGGTTGCCGACCCCCGCTCTAAAGCATCTTTTTTGACTCCATCCAAGTAATTGATAATAATGTTGAACAGCCCAGGGCTTATGGCATTCCACACGATACTTCCCTTCAAACTGAAGAGGAGCCATTAATGAGCACTCTTTGGGTACAATCATTCAGCCAACTATGAGCTCATCTAACAGTAGTTTTATTTAGTGCACACTTACCATTTTATGAGGGAGAATTACCGTATTTTAAGGCACCCGATCAAATGCTTTACTCAGATCCAGATAGTCTATATGACATCCAAAGGAAATAAACGTAGTTTGGCACAACTGGTTTGTGGTAAACGAGGGCTAGCTTCTGTTAATAATAGCATGCTGCTTTATAATCTGCTCAGAGATCTTACTCAGTATTTATATATCTAGTACGAGCAGATGTATAGTTTCCTCGGTCATCCTCATTCTCTTTTTTGAATATGAGGATAACATTTTTAAATAGTTTGTTTCTTTTTCTTTTTTCTTTTCTGTACTTTCTGTTCATTTTTTCCATATCTTCTCTTCTTCGTTTTGATTTTAGTTTGTATTATATTTTACTGATGTAAAAATCTTTAATAAAAATATTGCAAAAAATAATTTTGTTTGGATATTGGTCATTGAAAGTCTTGTTTACATTGATAAATCTTGGAAGTATCCTTTACCTGTGTAATTTTTCATGTCATGCCAATTGAAGAATGATCAGCATTATCCTGTGTCAATCAGTGATACAACATAGAAATTTTATTGAAGCAAAATAAATACTACAGGTAGTCCGCGCCTTACAACAGTTCATTTAGTGACCATTCAAAGTTATAATGGCACTGGAAAAAAATGACTTATGACCCTTTTTCGCAGTTACAACCTTTGCAGCGTCCCTATGGTCATGTGATCAAAATTCAGATGATTGGCAACTAGTTCATACTTATGACCATTGCAGCATCCTGGGGTCATGTGATCACTTTTTGCAAACTTCTGACAAACAAAGTCAATGGGGAAGCCAGATTCACTTAACAACCAGGATACTAATTTATCAACTGCAGTGATTCACTTAACAATTGTGGCAAGAAATGTCATGAAATGGAGCAAAACTCATTTAACAAATTCTCACTTAACATAATTTTTGGGCTCAATTGTGGTCGTAAGTTGAGGACTACCTTTATTTTCTATTGAGCTGGCTAACGAGTTCAGTTCTTCTTGTTGTTATGAGTTGTGTCTTTAATGCAGAATCGTTGCTTTTTAATTGCCTTCCATTACCCAATAAGCAGAAGGAGCAGATCTCTTCCCTCCCTGCCAAAGCTTTTACATCTGGTTTTCATAATGCTTAGCCACCCATGGTGTCTTCAACCAACCCCATGGCTAACCAGGCTACCAGTTTATTACCTTTATTACGTTTATTACATTTTTCTGACTCTTAAAGAAGATGAAGTTCCTAAAACTTGATGTGTATTTGGAATTGGTTTAATGAATTTTTTTCAACGTGGAAGAAGTAGATGGGAGACAGAAAGTGGGAGTCCAGCTAAGAAATGCATTGTTTGGAGTAAGTACATCTCCCTGTTGGAGATCAGTTTGGTTATTATTTTAATAAAAGTCCCCAAATAATAAATCCAGTTTACTAATGACTAATAACATTTCCATCTAGGCCAAGTTTAATTTCAGCTTGTTTTTCTTTATTCAGCCTATCAAACTTAAGCATTGTATAAAGATGCTGATTGCTCCTTCGAGTTTGAAGGTAAAGAACAGTAGACAGTTACCTTACTCCAAAGATTTGTTATGATCTCTCAGAGAGGTTTTATGAACAGCATAAAAAGAAAATGGAAACCCATGGAACACCATAGGTTAATCCCCTGGGTAATGGAAAGTGGTACTTTAGCACCACCTTCTGGATCTGCCTCAAAGGACTGAAACAATTGTAGAACAATTCCTCTAGAATCCAATTCTGCCAGATAATCCAAAAGACGATCATACAGTAGCCAATGGTACTGAACGATGCCAAGAAATCCAGCAGTAGTATGACTATACTGTCTCTATTCAGTTGCCTTCACAGATCAACTACAAAAGCAAGCATAGCCCAATAGAAATGAGTTTGGCTAATCAAAATCATCCAGTTGCATCTGAATTTGTGAGTCCATCACATTCTTGACAAGTTATCTGAATGCTTCAGACTTGCTAACTATTAGAAAGATCTCTTGAATTAACGGAAGGTTTGTTCAACAGAGAACATGCCTCCTTTAGACAGTGGGAACACATCCTCACTCTCCCACCTTCCTTAACACAGAACTAGAAGCAAGATATTGTAATACTTATATCTCCACATAGTTATATGCATAACATTGTGGCGATGAAAAGATAAAATTCATAGAAGGGATAATTATTAACATTACATTCCTATGAACTGTCCAATACTGGAGTCCTGGTCAAGAATGCAAGTTTCACAATGAGCCACTGGCTATTCTGTAACTTTCCCTATCACCTAATAATGAAGCTATCACACAACATGAAAAAAACCCACCCATTTATTTTGCACAAGTGCAATGGTGATTAAATACTCTTTACTGCTTTCATTGCTGTGGATCAGGTCTCCAAAGAGTCTTCAGTCTCTGCTTGATTTCACCCCTTTTCAATGGGTAAAATTTGTGCTCCAGCTGTCCTTTCAGCTTCATCACTTTCAGCTTGCAACTGAATCAAGGGGCTGAATAAGCTCTGCGAAAGATAAGCGGTAAGAGTGTAGCTAGGAACAATAGTGTCAACCTCCCTGGCTATCTCTATATTCCAAAGATAGTCTGGACCAGCGGTTTTCAACCTGTGGGTTGCAACCCCTTTGGGGGTCGAACGACCATTTCACAGGGGTCGCCGCGCGCGTTAACCCGCCATCTTCGTGCCACCGTCACTGCAGGGGTGAAATGCTCCCGGTTCGGCCGTGCCTGTGGGTCGCCGGATAGCCGGTAGCAACAGAAGCGGGAGACTTCGCCCATCCGCCTGGACGCCGCCATTTGGGTTCTTTTACCCCCTGCGCATGCGCAGAACGCTTTGCGCATGCGCAGAGGGTAAAAGAACCCCCAGGCACGGCCGAACCGGGAGGATTTCACCCCTGGTGCCACGACCCCTTTGTCCCCTCTTCGCGCACGGGGGTCACGGGGGGGTCGCGGCATTAGAAAGGTTGAGAACCACTGGTCTGGACTATATCAATATTATTGATAAATAAGAGGGAAAACACTGTCCCACAACACTGTCAAATAATTTATTAAGACTGTATTACTATTATTCTTCTCTTCCTTACTAGTATCTATCTCTTCCCACTTATGACTATAACCATGTTGCTTGTATCTTTACAATGTATATTGTTTTATTTGTTTCCTAGTACGATTTGATTGCTTATTAGTAACCTATGACTATAACTAAGTGTTGTATCTTATGAGTACCTATCTCCTCCCACTCATGACTATAAACATGTTGCTTGTACTTTTACGATTTATATTGTTCTGTTTGTTACCTAGTATGATTTGATTGCTTACAAT
>QLTV01004082.1:4342861-4355927 GCA_003457575.1 Thermophis baileyi | reverse complement strand
ACGTGTAACATGTGGTGAAAAAGTGACCTATGCAATGGCAGTGAAAAAAGTGACTGTCGGTCGTTAAGTGTGAAAAATGGTCATAAGTCACTTTTTTCACTGCCATTGTAACTTTGAACAGTTTAGTGACTGTTCAAAGTTACAATGGCATTTTACAAGTTGGCCACTCCCACCCGGTCACACGACTGCCAAGCCACTCCCACCCAGTCACATGGCCGTCAAGCCACTCCCACCCAGTCACATGGCTGTCAATCCACTCCTACCCGGTCACATGGCCATCAAGCCACGCCCACAAAATTAAGCCACGCCCACAGAGTGGTAGTAAAAAAAATTAGAACCCACCCCTGCCTTAGCTGATAGCAACTCTGACTTCTCTTCCTACCACTAAACCCTAAGGGAAGACAGTCGGGGGAAATGACTCTCATGGCACTTTCTTCTTAGTGGTGCTGCTGGAGCCACTATGGGGGAGACTTCCCGTACTTAAAAAAGTGTTGAGATTTTCTCCTTCTCAATTCAGAGAAATCATGTATCCAATCTGTGCTCAGAAATTAAACGGAAACTGTTGAAAGGCCACCTGGGTTTTTCAAACATCACAACTATATCTATGCGCTTCATCAATTTCCTCTTGTACGCCCGTGCACCTGTATCAGGGGTGAAATTCAGCAGGTTCTGACAGGTTCTGGAGAACCGGTAGCAGAAATTTTGAGTAGTTTGGAGAACCAGCAAATACCACCTCTGGCTGGCCCCAGAGTGGGGAGGGAATGGGGATTTTGCAGTATCCTTCCCCTGCCACGCCCACCAAGCCACGCCCACCAAGCCACACCACACCCACCAAGCCACGCCCACAGAACCGGTAGGGAAAAATTTTGAATTTCACCCCTGACCTGTATGATGACCTTGTTGTAAGAATCTCCTTTGCTATAGATTTTAAGATACAACAGCACAGCTAAATCAGTGGAAATGGTGTGTTAGCAAACATAGAAAAAAGAGTCCGTTGACCAAGCCAAAAGGCTTGACTGAACTCCAAACAGGTCCAGTTCACACTTTGGTTCCAATCAACTGTGCCATGGAAACTGCTAAGTGTGGGATTAACTCACCTTTACCCCAAAGATTGAGCCTAAATTCAAAAAAGTTCCAGAGTAACATATCTTTTTATGTACTCTGTCTCTAGGGCTGGTTCAGTTTTCACACACACAAAAACATACTGTCACAAAGAAGTGCAAAACGAAGAGAAACAAGTTGCAGATGGCAGCACCTATCCAGTCCTGTCCAAACTTAAAAAGGTGGCCACCCAAAAATTCCAAGATTAGAAATTAGACTAGAGCAGCCTGGTTGGGGAATTCTAGGAATTGGTCCACATGTCTTAAAGTTGCCAAGGTTGAGAAACACTGGACTAGGGAGTTTAACAACTCATCCCGAAAGAAGGCAAGAAGCAAATCACTTCCGTATTTTTCCCAAAGTAAATGATATGGATGTGCATTTGGTCACCAGGACACTCAAGGAAGTGTTTATATTTTATAATCTATCACCATTCAAGTCTTAAGTTTGTATTCTGTTAAAATGAGTGTTTACATGAAAGCTCAGGTTCCCACTATAAAGCAGTGCCACTTCAGTACGCTGTGAACAGCCCTGTTGGATGTCACTGTCAGCAGGAATGTTGCAGTCTATCTCTAGCCGCTCATAGTGTCCCACAGCAATGCTATATCGGGCAATTAAAAGAGCAGGAATCTTCTGTGCTCAGCCCTCTGACGCAGCCGGCCCATAAGTGGCATCAGCAGTTGCTCTGGTGGGACCCTGTCAGCTGCTTGGATGAAGAAGCCAGACCCATTTATGAAGCTGGTTCCAAGTGCTGCAGTTGTTCGTACTAAGAGCCTACAAAAAAAAAATCTGTTGAATCAAAACAAAGGTCTTTCAGGGCTAAGCAACTTTCCTCTTCCTTCCCAATATTAACACCCACTTGTTGCTTCCTGGATTCTTTTAGCAATAGCAATAGCACTGAGACTTATATACCGCTTTACAGTGCTTTACAGCCCTCTCTAAGCGGTTCACAGAGTCAGCATATTGCCCCCAACAATCTGGGTCCTCATTTTACCCACCTCGGAAGGATGGAAGGCTGAGTCAACCTTGAGCCGGTGAGATTTGAACCGCCGAACTGCAGCTAGCAGTCAGCTGAAGTAGCCTGCAGTGCTGCACTCTAACCACTGCGCCACCTCGGCTCTTTTGCCCAATCTACATCACTTTCCTGACAAAAAGACATTCCTGCATCTTCTCCCCCTGCCCCCTTTTTCCTTCGTGCATCAAATCACAGAGCAGGCACAGCAAAGCCAGAATTCTCTTGCCATTGGCAGAGATCCTTAGAGCCTGCCTCAACCTTGGGAGAAGGCCTCTTGTGCTAGCCCTCCAGCACTATTCGTTACTTACAAGTAACCAAGAGTGTCCCTATGCATGGGAAATTCTGGAAAATATGTAGTTGTAAGCAGCAAACTAAACCCTGCACTCTGGAACATTCACAATTTCTGACTATCTTTCATGGCAGACCTATATGAACTTACATACAGGTCGTCCTCGACTTATGACCACAAAATGAGCCCCAAATTTCTGTTGTTAAGTGAGACGTTTGTTAAATGAGTTTTGCCCCATTTTAGATCTTTCTTGCCACAATCGTTAAGTGAATCACTGCACTTGTTAAATTAGTAACCCGGTTGTTAAGTGAATCTGGCTTCCCCACTGACTTTGTTTGTCAGAAGGTCATAAAAGGGGATGACGTGACACACTGCAACTGTCATATATATAAGAGCCGAGGTGGCGCAGTGGTTAGAGTGCAGCACTGCAGGCTACTTCAGCTGACTGCTAGCTGCAGTTCAGCGGTTCAAATCTCACCGGCTCAAGGTTGACTCAGCCTTCCATCCTTCTGAGGTGGGTAAAATGAGGACCCAGATTGTTGGGGGCAATATGCTAACTCTGTAAACCGCTTAGAGAGGGCTGTAAAGCACTATGAAGCGGTATATAAGTCTAAGTGCTATTGCTAAGTCAATTGCCAAGTGTCCGAATTTCGATCACGTGACCATGGGAATGCTGCAACGGCTGTAAGTGTGAAAAATGGTCATAAGTCACTTTTTTTTCAATGATGCTGTAACTACAAACAGTCATTAAACAAACTGTTGTAAGTCGAGGACTACCTGTAGAATAGGCACATTAGGAGTAAATGTAGTCTATAGCTGATATCTTATTAATGTGGATCTGAGATGATTTTTACATATTTATATAACACACACACACATATACACAAATTTATTTTCCCCCTTACTTTGGTGATTATGTCTTGCCCTTCCTGGCAAATCTATTGTCTCGCTGTTATTCTTCATTTCTTTTTTTGTTGTAACACTTGTAACTGCTCACCACAAGTTTAAATACTTCTGAGATGACTAATGAAATCCAAAAACCAGATACAACGACTGGCATTGTGGGATGAATCAGGCTGTTGTGTGTGCAAGTGAAGGAAGAGACCATCCTGCAGGCAGCCAAAATGCTGATGGTGAAAGAAACAACAGCTGACTTTAAATGCCTTCTTCCTGACTTTCAGCTTATATTCCGAAAAGGGTGAAAACATATGTGTACTCTGTATAGAAAATGCTCTGCCCAATGCCATACTTTTAAGCTCTTTGTTATTAAATTATGGTTCTAAAACAATTTCCATTATTGTCAGCCGAAGGGTGTTTTATTTGGGGGAAAATAGTTTCCTATTGCCCAGGTTATCAAGATTTGTTGCACAGGGTTTGTGGTTTTTCTCTCCTAGTCTTATCAAGTCTTCTCACATTTATTCACAATGTTAATTCAATGTTCCTGCTGATGGAGTCATCTGATTAAGAATCTGCCTTACCTGTGCTGCCGGGTTTCCTCTCTGGCCAGACAAGGTCAAGAAACAGGAATTGCTTGGAATGCGATTAGAGTATTGTAACAGAGCCCCTCTCTACTTCAACTTATACATAACACAAACAAGATAAAGTGCTTTTGAGTTTCTTTCTCTCACTTTCTACTCCCCCCCCCCCAAAAAAATATTTCTGTAATGGTTCAACATTCCCATCTTCTTTCTCTGAGTCACTTCTTCACAATTGTCATAGCGCAGTCTTGGCTAGTACTTCCCAGCTATTATTAAATTGTGCTTCTGTTTCAGTACCTGAAGGCTGAATGTAATGCCGGTTAGAAATAAGATCATAAGAAAAAAAAATCAAGTACATTAGATCATGATGGCCAACCAAAGACCTAATAAAAGCTTGTTTGTTTGTTTGTTTGTTTGTTTGTTTGCTGCCCATCTTACCATAGGGTAACTCTGGGAGGCTTACAGTCATAAAAATATGTCTATACATATACAATTGAAACATAAATAATTAAAATCAAACATTAAAACCTAAAGATACATGGGGAAGGTAGGGGGTGGAATGGGGGGAGGTGGGATCTGATGATCAATGATATGTAGGATATAAGTACTAGAGGTGGGTTCCTACCGGTTCTAACCGGTTCTTTAGAACCGTTAGTAGCTCGGTGATGACATCATGGAGCCGGTTCCGTCGGTGTCTCCGTGGGTGCCGCCATCTTGGGTTTTGCTTCTGCACATGCGCAGAAGCTAATTTTTGGTTGCTATGCGCGCGCGCGCGCATGGCGCGACCCTGAGCGAACTGGCAGCAAAAGGATCCAGAACCCACCCCTGATAAGTACAATTGTACCATCTTACTGAGAAGCATAAGCAGTAGCCTGTTACAATCTTGCATGCCCTGATTTCACTAACCTACTTTTGAAGACATTCAGTTTAGCTATCATTATCACATCTTGAAGTAAAATAAAAATTATCTTGTCAACTCAGAGACTGACCACTTTTCTAGCTCAGGACTCCTTTGGTCTTGCACAATAATAGTCTAGACATTTTAAAAACTGAATGAGGCTGCCATGAGATTTCAGGAAGGTCTCATGAGGTTTTGCTGTTCTGATGCCAAGTCCCACAAGATTACTGAAATCTTGAGAGAGCCTAGCCCACATTGGTTTTGGTGTGCATAATTTTATATTTATTTATTCCCTGCAACTGGTGTGTCACTCTAATCCAAATAGAACTTCAAGTGACTTACAATAATGGTACAGATATTAAAATAACATCAGTGACAAAATGGAAACAAAACACTACTACTATGCCTTGAGGAACAGCAACAACACCCAAATACAGAGCAATACAGTCCTCCTTTAATATAAATCTACTCTTAAAATATTTTGGAATATGGTGGGAACCAGTCTAATCCTGGGAAGAATGTTCTTCCAGATACATGGAGTCATGTCTGAGAAACATCTGTCATATTCTTTTACATAACTTTTCTCTAAACTACAAAGCCAATAAAGGAGAATATTTGTAGCTCAGGGTTGAAAGTAGGGATTCTTGGTGCTCTCTGAGCTTGGTTGCTTTCTTGCAGATGTTTCTTAACCCCCAGACTAGGACTGATGATGCCTAGTTTAGGTAATGAAACATCTGCAAGAAAACAACCAAGCTCAGAGATCACCAAGGACTTCTCAAACTAAAAAGCCATTTGCTGTATCTTGATCAGATCTGTACACTTTTTGAATCATTTGTAACCAGAATTTTGCATAGATCTCTAAGAGTAGGCGCACCATACTAGTCCCCCACGAGAAGCAGATTTGGCCCAAACGCTATTTGCTTTCTGGAAGCTTCTTAAAGGGATCTATTGCAAATGGCACCTGGGGATGATGCCAGATGCTGCCTGGAATGTAGGTTTGTTCATTTTTTAAAAATTGTAGGTTTATATATTGTAAAGTTTATTGTTATTATTGTTCTTCATGATGTGAGCCACTGAGTCTCTATATGTTTGTGGCAGGATATAAATGATGTATATAAATAAACAATCATACTGGCAGTTTTAGTTCCAGTTTCTTTTGCAATGATGGCATCAATGCAGTGGTGAAATCCAATTTTTTTTACTATCTGTTCTGTGGGCGTGGCTTGGTGGGCATGGTGTGGTTTGGTGGGCGTGGCTTGGTGGGCATGGCTTGGTGGGCGTGGCTTGGTGGGCGTGGCTTGGTGGGCGTGGCAGGGGAAGGATATTGCAAAATCTCCATTCCCACCCCACTCTGGGGCCAGCCAGAGGTGGTATTTGCCGGTTCTCTGAACTACTCAAAATTTCCGCTACCGGTTCTCCAGAACCTGTAAGAACCTGCTGGATTTCACCCCTGCATCAATGACTTTTTAATCAACAGTTGCACACTGAATCACCATTTTGACTGAGGCCTCCCTTTTCCTGATTAGTTGCCTCCAACACAGATCCTATCAGTTTGTATGTGAATTTAGACTTTTCTACACTAAGTTGCATCATGTTAATACTTCTTTTACATTTCTGTCTTACGCATATTAATGAACAGTCACTCAATTTTTGGAGCTATGGTAGACCCCTCTTTTCCAGCCAATCAGCAAACCTGACTATCTCACTACATGCTCTTAAGTTCAAGTAATTTATAAATAAGTTCAAAAGTTTCACTTTAGTATAGCTTTTCTGCAGGATTTTACAATGTATATGTCTTCATTTTTAACAACACTGTATAATTACAGATTCATACCAAATAAAATCTTGAGTGCTTAATTTGCTAGAGAGTTTGTACTGAAAAAAAAATCAGATGTTTTCTCTTGAAACACCAAGTAATGCTTTCCAGATCACCCCAAATCTTGTGGCTGCTGAATTCTTAAACAACTCTAAAAGGACTTAAAATTGCAGAAGTCACTTTGTTTTTATTTCAATAAAACCTTTTCTTCTAAATGCGTGTTTCCTTTGCCTTTAATAATGCCCTCAATAGTGCTTTCACTAATTTATCTGAGAGATGTAACTATGCTACTAAACTGTGAATGAGATTAATTGCATACCGCATTAATGGCAGTGTAGCTGTATGTAATAAATAGTAACTGTATTAATTCAATAACTCTGCTTTGTGGTTAGCATTTAAATAGCCACAGGGCTCAGTCACATTCAGGACTACAGCTAGAAGTGGTAGGCTTAACCATTTCTCCCCATTCTCGTGTTCTAATAGCAGATTCTGTTCACTCTGCTTTTAGCCCTGGAAGGGAATTTTCTAGGCACCAACAAATGCTAATACCTTTTAGGAAGCAGCCGGTTGCACCTGGACTTTCTAACCCTCCTAACAGACCATAGTAATGGTGTCCCTGGGCTGTTGCTTAAACTTCAAAAACAAAGGTCACAGATTATATTTGTGCAATTAATAACATGTCTGGTTTGCCCTTCTTCAGGCTCCATTTGGTATTAGTAATTCAACAGATTTAGCAAACAGGATTATATAATGATAAACTCCTTAATACAAACCTATTGCAGGTCAATTTAGGGATTATATTGCTGTTTATTTTTTGTGGCTGAATACACAACATAACTGAAGAGAGAAGATTAATCTGGGGATCTTTATGTATTTCATGAAACACCTAGAAAGGTGGGATATAAACTTTATAAAAGTAAAGAGTAAAAGAGAAAGAGAAAAGCAGCCAAACAGGGAAGTACAAACAACGTGAAATTGAGACATGGCAACCAAACCAGTTTGAATTAGGAGATATGAGTCATAAACTGCAAATATCTAATCCTAGGCTGGACTCAAGGGAATAAAAAGCCTATTTCTGCAGATGGGTTTAAAGCATTTTACAAGAGGAGCCTCCTAAACTATAAAACTGCCTGGCACATAAATTGATATGACTGCTAAACCTTTCATTTTCAGACACGATGACTTAATTTCAATGTGTCTGCCATTACTTTAAGTTAGAGCCAGCAAAAATCCAGCTAACTGAAGCATTCCACTCTAATAATGGACAGAGGGAACATGCCCCAAGCATGTTCATAAGCTAAAGAATAAGCCATGTTGCTCCCCACATCAGAGGTGGGATTCAGCAGGTTCTGACCAGTTCTGGAGAACCGGTAGCGGAAATTTTGAGTAGTTCGGAGAAATACCACCTCTGACTGGCCCCGCCCCCATCTATTCTCTGCCTCCCGAGTCCCAGCTGATCGGGAGGAAATGGGAATTTTGCAGTAACCTTCCCCTGGAGTGGGGAGGGAATGGAGATTTTACAGTATCCTTCCCCTGGAGTGGGGAGGGAATGGAGATTTTACAGTATCCTTCCCCTGCCATGCCCACCAAGCCACGCCCACCAAGCCATGCCCACCAAGCCACACCACGCCCACCAAGCCACGCCCACAGAACCGGTAGTAAAAAAAATTGAATCCCACCACTGCCCCACATGCATATTACATGGGAGGACAGCAGCATCTGTCCTCCCATGCAATATGGGCCAATGGTTATCGTTTCATCCAATAGCCAACTTGGGACAGTGAGGACTTTTCCATTTGGAAGAGAAAACACTGACTTGAAACTTGAGGTAATTTCTACACACACTTGAAGGATTCTTCTGTAGAATTATGTTAGAATATTAGAAGTAAAAGAAATAAATAAAATAAAAACTGTGACAGCCAGATCAAACTTCTGAGCCAGTAGTTATTTTTTTTAATTGAGAGTGTTTTTATCTATTTGTTTTTTAATTAAGTGCTCCTTGCCAAGAAATCAGACACAACTGAACAGAACAAAAACAGAGTCACTTTCATCTGAGATGAGCAGCTATGAATACAAATACAAATACAAATCAATCAATAAATAAATAATCTGCCAACCACCTAAAGGTAATAGAGCATTAATTAGAATTTATGAATTTGGGTCCCCTCTTTGTCTATTACTCTGGCTGTCTTTCTCTAAGCATTTGCTATTCTAAGGTCACTTCCTTTTGACTTTTTTTTCCTGAGGGCAAACACACAGTGCATTTTATTTGATCTTCTTCTTCCTCTTCCTCCTCTTCTATTATTCAGTTTGGGTTGACTCTTAATGACCACTTAGCTAGATTTTCTCCATGATGATCTTGCAGCCAGATGATGACCAGACCCCAATCTGGTGATGACCAGACCCTAATCTGGTTTTTCAGGTCTTCCAACAATGCACTCATTGCCACTGATCACTGTTAATGACTCCATTCCACCTTGTTCCTGGTCATAGTCTTCTCTTTCCTTCAACCTTTCCCAGAAATACAGTCTTCTCTAAAAAGAGAGGTCCAATGTGGGATAATTTGTGTCTCATCATTTGTGCCTCAAGTGAGAACTTTGGGTTGATTTATTTGATGATCAATTTGTTTTCTTTCTCTATCCTGACCTTTGAACATAAAGTTCAAAGGCATCAATACACTTCCTATTTTGTTCAAAGTCCAACTTTCGCTTTCATAAGTGTCACACATAGAATTAGGAAGAGACTCACTGAGGTATAAGAGGGAAGAAAAAAGAGCACAAACAGATTCTTTTATTGTAGCCTATCTCAAAAAAGTGTAGTTCTATTATCCCTGTGAAATTATTTTCCTGATCTGGTCTATGGGTAGGGCTGACATTGTGTGGCTATCCTGATGGGGCCTCCTTAGGAGGAATAAGACGGAGACTGACAACTTAATATAATCACCAGGTATGGAGCCTGATAAGGAAGCCAACTAAGGCAATACATAGGAAGAAAAGAAACCATATTACGAAATCATCAAGGTACTATATAGTAGGTAATCCACAAACACAACAAGCAAGTCACATGACTCATTTTATTTTTATTTATTTATTTATTTATTTGTCAAACATGTACAAGATAGCAGGTATTGGTATAAACATAAACATAATCAAGGTGAATACAGATAGATGAGGACAATATGACTGTAGGACAGGGACGGTAGGCACGCTGGTGCACTTATGCACGCCCCTTACAGACCTCTTAGGAATGGGGTGAAGTCGACAGTAGACAGTCTAAGGTTAAAGTTTTTTGGGTTTGGGGAAGAAACCACAGAGTCAGGTAGTGAATTCTTGAAAATAAAGTAGTCGTTAACAGGTAGGACGTTAAGGTAGATGATCTTGTGTACCAAGCTTAGGTCGGACCGTAGACAGCGAAGTTCAAGGTTATCCAGGCCTAAAATTTCAAGCCTGGAGGTATAAGGAATTTTATTGCGAGTGGAGGAGTAGAGGACTCTTCTTGTAAAATATTTTTGGACTCTCTCAATTGTATTAATGTCCGATATGCAGTGCGGGTTCCAGACAGGAGAGCTGTATTCAAGAATTGGTCTAGCGAACATTTTGTATGCTCTAGTTAGCAGTGTAATGTTGCCAGAGAAGAAGCTACGCAGGATTAAGTTGATTACTCTTAGTGCCTTTTTGGCAATGTTGTTACAGTGAGCTTTGGCACTTAGATCATTAGTTATGAGTACTCCAAGATCCTTGACAGAATGAGGGTCGTCTACAAGGTCGTCTACAAGGTTATATTTTCTCATAATATGTTAACCTTCCATTGAAGAAAGCCAGTCTAGGAACTGTAATCG
This sequence comes from Thermophis baileyi, assembly GCA_003457575.1. Lineage (NCBI taxonomy): Eukaryota > Metazoa > Chordata > Lepidosauria > Squamata > Dipsadidae > Thermophis > Thermophis baileyi. The sequence continues at coordinate 4,345,495 of QLTV01004082.1, read as the reverse complement.
CAACACTTTTGGAGGATGAAAATTTTGAGGAAGCTTGAAGTATGGAATTTGACCTAAGGGCTGGGGGAGGGGGTTAGGCAGGGCCGAGGAAGCCAATGCAGTTGTGTCAGTCTTCCTCATATTGGTGCTCTTCTGTTGGATTCAGTTCCCAGCACTGCACTTGTTAGATCAAAACATCTGGAAAGCACTGGGCTGGGAAGATGGAGTTTCTATTATTCTTATCAGCATTTCAAAGTCCAGTCCTTGGTAACAATCATTAAGTTGTTTTTGCAGAATAACAATATATATTAAGAGATCAAAAAATGGGATTGGATAAAAAGAAAGATTTTTTGAAGAGAAGATAGGGGCTTGGGCAGATCCTCTGGAGGTACGGCAGCAAAAGATAGTAGAGATGGAAGAAATATTTGGGTTAAACAGGAAAGATGTAGACAGAGACAAAGACCCAAGGGAGGAGTTTGGGAGGCAAGTAAAAAAAAAACAAATAAGAATTGAAATACTAAAGCAGACAAGAGATGATGGAATAAGAATTGAAATACTAAAGCGGGCAAGAGATGATGGTTAGAAAGGGAATACTGTTTAATAGAAGATTGGCTTTATTGAGAGCTAGAATAGAGGTAGAAACAAGATCAAGGGGGAATATTATTATACATATTTTTATATAATATACTAAAAGTAATAGCTAGATGTAAAGATTAAATGTTGAAAGATGGTATCACTATGTACGTTTAAATAATATTGTGATTGTTATTAAAATGGCGCACAAAAACCCTGAACAACTAAACAATGAAGGAACACACTCTAATACAAATATGTATAATAACACCACAATTACATAAGTATGATTAATGTAACAAATATTATTAATATTACTATTATTTGTATTTAAATGATATTGTAATGATATTGATGTATATCGAAAAATTAAAATTAAAAAAGTTGTTTTTGCAGAATTTAAATCATTCAGAGCATAAAAGGTACCTCCTTTCTGAGCTCACAGGAACTGGATTCAGGTTGTTGTCTGCCTACCACTATGTTCTTCCCCTCTTTTGAGATTGGGAAATGACCATTAACACCTGTTTTAGGAGTTACTTTCAATTACATTAACCAGAGGGACATTTTACACATGCTGTGTAGGTCCACATGTATGTATGTGGTGGATTTAACACATTTTTCCCAGCTGAAAATTCATAACTCGATCCAGAATATTTGGGGGAGGGAAAAGTTAACATCGCATATCGCATGACCTTTAATTTAGTGTCCTGACATAGTGCTGATTGACAATCCTGCCATAGCTTCACTTAAAGCCAGATTCCTGTGATTATTCATGCTGTCTGATCTCATGGGATAAATGTTTCATGAGTGCCCATGGGAATTGACCTAGGGGTGTGCCAATAACATGAATAGAAGTTGCATTGATTAATGACTATGCGTTTTACCAGAAGAACGTCTCTCATATCATGGCTAATGTGTGCTGGGATCTCCGGTATTCCTTTGGCTCTGTGCCCCATCCAGACTCTTTTGCAAACTGAAAGGCCAAAATATACCCTGGGCCAAAGGTGGAAAGCTTCTCCAATTGCTGAGAACATGCCAAGGCATGCAATTTGTTTGCACAGAGTCTCCCCTGAAACTCCATCTGCAGAGTCCTCCCCAAAAATATCAATTACTTTTATTGCCTAGATTTGCTAGCCCCCCTCTAGCTAATACATTTAAAGGCAAAAAAAAAGCCAAATACATACAGATCAGAGCAAAATCCGCATACTAAAACAATAAATTAAAAGCAGCATAACGTAAAACAACCAAAAATATCTAAAAATATCTCAAGAATAAATTTAAAATAGCAATTAGCAGCAGAAAAATAGGAGATAAACCCTGAGGTTTTCTGCATGATGAAATATACCACTGAAATATAGTTTTCTTTTGTTTGTTTGTTTCCTTGCAAGCATTTAACATGGTTAGGATTTCTTATTATGATTATAGTTTGTGAACCACAAATTTTTGTACAACATTGGAGGACACCTGTTTCAACAGATTAATTGAATAAATACATTGAATTTGTCCACACTGAAAAGAAGAAAAACAGGAATCTGAGTCTAGATATATGAGTATTAGCATAGCATTGTGCAATCAATTTTCCTAGAGTTGTGTAGGATATCAGCCTCCTTAATCTCTACCCAGTTCAATTTAATATCAAGAATGAGGTCCCCAATTTTTCAGCCCACAACAAGCCAAATGTGAGCCAATTGTTTGTTGCAAGAATTAAGTAGACTATATCAGATACTTCATGCAAAATAACAGTCTGTCCCAGACTGAGATGCTTTGTTAAGGCTATCAGATATGGACTACAGAAATCCAGATGAGTAGTAAGTGAGATACTTTGCAAATCAAGATTTTTGTAGTTACAGATACAGATACAGATTAATAGAGTTGGAAGGGACCTTGTAGGTCATCTAGTCCAACCCCCCGCTCAAGCAGGAGTCCCTATACCATTTCAGACAAATGGCAGTCCAATCTCCTCTTGAAAGTCTCAAGTGTTGGAGCTCTCACAACCTCTGTAGGCAAGTTGTTCCACTGGTTGATCGCTCTCACTGTCAGAAAGTTTCTCCTTATTTCCAGGTTGAATCTCTCCTTGGTCAG
>QLTV01004082.1:4317023-4335437 GCA_003457575.1 Thermophis baileyi | reverse complement strand
CGCCATAGGCGCCACCATCTTGTTTTTTGCTTCTGCGCATGCGCAGAAGCTTTTTTTAAGCACTGTGCATGTGCGAAGCATGCGCGAAGCACACTGCGCATGCACGAAGCATGTCTGCGCCCGCACGGCGCAACACTGAGCGAACCGGCAGTGAAGAAAACCAGAACCCACCCCTAAACACAACACATATATATATATATATATATATATATATATAAAGATATATAAAGATATATAAAGATATATAAAGATATATAAATAATTATATAAAGATATATATAAGATGGCTGCCGCAACCATGCAGTCAAACACCTGTCTCCTTTTGATGTGCTTTGATGCATATAAAAAGAGATGAGGCTTCTATCACATTGTTGGGGCCACCATCTTAACTTTTTGACCTTCCTCTGCAGACACCCCTGATCCTCAGAATACAAAGTTCTCTTTGTATTCCCAAGCTGTATGCATTTTTTTTTTGCTTTTGCTTTATGAATGACTGACAAGACCCTTTCTGAAGTCTGTTGCCTTGATCTATGCTTTTTTTTCTGCACATGCATAGATTGTATCTGTTTTCTACATCTGCAAAGATTATTTTTTTAAAAAATCCATTCTTAAATGCTGGTTATACCACAAAATAAGGAATTTCTGTTATTGGAGTGTGTGCTTTTTAAATAGCTATTTAAAAGACATTAAGAACCAATTCACTTTTTTTTTTAAAGGACAACAACCCAGACATATGTACTTGGTGAGATACTAGACTTAAATTTCCTGTAATAAAACCCTCATTTTAAATCCTATATTGCTCTTCCCTCCCTATTTTTATGAAATGAACACATGCAGTTTCTGAGAATCTCATCACATCTAAACTTTAAAATTAAATCTGCCTCCTTTACACCCAGCTCTTCAAACCTGGGCATCAGGTTGGACAAATTATTGTAAAGTCAAGTATTGTCTATGGTTTTCTAAAATCCCTTGCCATAGCAAAATGGGTGCTGTAAGAGGAAATGGAGCTTTGGGGAGGAAGCCGCCACTCACATCATCACCAAGGGGCAATAGGATGTGTTAATGTCGAGGGGGATCAGTAAGTTGACCTGGAATCTAACACTTTTCTCCACAATTACAGAAAGGTAGAGCAACATCAGAGACCAGGCTGGAGAAGACATTTCTCACCACTTCCTTGTCTCTTCATGAACTGCAGGCAGGCACTTGATCCTGGGGGCCATTGATGAGTTTGGCTGGTCAGGATCTAGCCCAGAGCCCTGAAGCTCTGCAAGGGGTTTTCTCATCCCTCCAGCAGGGAGCTGTCAGAGCTGCCTACCATAGAAGTGCTGAACCCATTGAGAGAAAGGTGGCAGCCGGGGAAATCTCTGTAAATTTGGCAGTTCACTCAGCGAGGCTTTCATCCAGCTGCACACACCTTAAACTTGGGTCTCCTTCCCTGGTTACGTTCTCTCTGGAACCTGTGAAATGGCCTCTAGGGTGGAAGAAGCTTCCCCCTGTGGAAGAGGAGCCTCTGTCTCCAGATCCTAAGCTCTGAGATGTCTCCAGAAGAAACATGGCTGCATTACAGAAAGGGGGAGGGGGGAATCGGTGAGTTCACACATTACATTAAGCCAGGGATGGGCAGCTTTCTGTGTTGGGGGCTGCAATTCCCTTACCAGCTGAAAAGCCACAGATGAATTCACTGGAAATTGGGAGCACATTTTTCCTCGGTGGGGAGATTTAAGAATGGGAATAGAGCAGGAAGCCTCTGGGATAAATTCTGCTCCTGTTTTCACCCTTCAAAAATGCTGCCTCCTGCCAAAATTGGCCAAAAATAGAGCTGCCAAAATTTGATCACAAAATGGCTGAATCTTGGCAGCATGTTTTCAGGATAGATGGGGGCTTGAGGAGATTTAAGGCTGGAAAGAAGAACAGTTTGCATTCCAGAGGCCTCTTTTTCCCATTCTCAACGTTATTCTGGAGGAAAAATGCACTATGTAGAATTGGAGCTTTTGTTGCTGAAGTTCAACCTCACAATCTCAGGGCATTGAGAGGTAAATGTAGGCCATAGGCACATCCTGCATTAAGCCATAATGTTGCTTATTTAGTTTTGGTTTAATGAAATAAGAAAGCCAGTTGTAGTTTATTTCACAAACTATGGTTTAGTGTCATGGATGAATTCAGCCAGGGTACTAGCAGTACAAACCGTGCATAAGTATATTTTCAGTTTATAATCTCCATGCAGATCCTGATGCAAAGACTAAATAATGTTGACCTAAGAATTTGCTTTACATGTGGGATTGGAAGAGGATTCACAATATCTCTAAATAAAAAAAATTAAAATTTTGGAGTAGAGGTAATTTTATGGCTGCAGTTATCCAATATTTGGAAATCAAAAATGTTTGCTCTTCTAAGCAATCCACACAGAGATCAATTAAAACCTGCTAATTACAGAGTGATTAAATACTAATATGAGATGCGGTGGCGCAGTGCTTAGAGTGCAGTTCTGCAGGCTACTTCTACTGACTGCCGGCTGCCTACAATTTGGCAGTTCAAATCTCACGAGGCTCAAGGTTGACTCAGCCTTCCATCCTTCCCAGGTGGGTAAAATGAGGACCCAGATTGTTGGGGGCAATATGCTGACTCTGTAAAGTCTTAGAGAGGGCTGGAAAGCACTGGAAAGCGGTATATAAGTCTAAGTGCTATTGCTATTGCTAACATGATGAGTCCTCATTAATCTAGACAGATGTGTGGACTTTGGAGTGCAAAACCTAGACCCATAAAAGAAGGAAGGAAACTAAATATTCTTGTCAAAGTCAATACAAGGGTAAAGTCACTCTTTAAATCTGGGGGGGGGGAGAAATCTCAGCGTAGAAACAAATAAGAAAAGATCTGACTGGAGAATGTCTAGACCAGTGGTTCCCGACCTTTTTTTGGCCATGCCCCACCTAAGCATCTCTAAAATCCTGATTCCCCCCCAGGGGTGAAATGCTCCCGGTTCGGGCGTGCCTGTGGGTCGCAAAGCGCAAAGCGTTCTGTGCATGCGCAGAGGGTAAAAGAATCCAAATGGTGGCGTCCAGGCGGGTGGGTGAAGTCTCCCGCTTCCGTTGCTACCGGCTGTCCGGCGACCCGCAGGCACGCCCGAACCGGGAGCATTTCACCCCTGTCCCCCGCCCCCGTGACATATAATTCTTACTATTCAAAAAGTGAACTTCTACTCACGCGGAGGAAGCTTAAAAGGCCATTAACTTGGTTTAAACAAGGTTCCAATGGCCCCCATTAAAAATCAAACTGCCCCCCTGTGGGGCGTGGGCCCCACATTGGGAACCACTGGTCTAGACAGTGAGGGGATCAAAACTGGAATCATTCAAGGAAGCAGAGGAAGAAATTATATGAACACAAATATCATGTGGAAGACGACTTATTCTGCCCAAGAAGAGAATTTACCAGGAAGATTTCACAAGAAAGCCACTGCCTAGAATGGTTTCCTAATTTACATGGATCTCGATGTAAGCAAATCTGGGAATTTTGCTGCTGTGAAGTCATGATACAGCCACAAGAGGAAAAAACTGTAGCCAAGACAAAGCCCAGTTAGGGTTCATCCTTCCCTCAAGAAAAATAAAATCCATGGGAACTATTTTATAAACTTTGTAGGATGGCCAAGGTTTTTCTTCTGCTTTTTAGGCTATGTTTTAAAAGTCCAAAATGCTTACAGCAGGAGCAGGAGCCTTGAAAGACATCCAGGATTGACCATGCAACCATGTCATGTTAGAGACTCCAGGACATACTGTATTTATTGAGTAGAAAAGTTTCTTGGAGTCAATAACATTTTGAACTCATTGATAAGAAGGGGCATGCACTCCTTGAAGTCTCTTTGCAATATTGTACTTTGCTGTCTTGATTTTGGAACTGGTTTAAATGTGACCAGATCTAAGAGCTGAATTAGAGCTGACACTGAATGGATCAACAGATTGGAAGCAAGTTGATTAACCTTCTCATCACAGGAGATGAAGGTGGTTAGCCCTTTCTTGCCCATGTCTAACAATTATTCCTCTGAAACTATATCATTATTGAAGTGCATTATTGATATGATTGCCTCTGTGAAGCTTTTGAGGCCAACTCTATCTCTGTTGCCACATTCTCTGCAGGTGCAATCATACATTATAAATCGTAGGAAGGAGAGAAGGGAAATTCCTCCTTTAAGCATTGTTTTAAACAGCTACTCTTCTTTCGCTTCAGTTGATAGACAGGTTTGAAGACGGTTCTGTGGTCCAGCCTTCCGCCATGGCTTAGGTCATCTACTCTGGCAAGCTGATTAAGTAATGCCTTTTCAAGCAAGGGTTCCATCATGACTAAATCAAAGCAGATGTTCAGCTTTCTACAGCCAAGAAGAGAGCAACTAGAGAGGACGGAGTATGTGTATGTGTTCATGTGGGTGTACTTTCAACAACATTTTATAGCATGTCAGGAAAAGGTTATTTGTTACAAAAGGTTTGTACTACACACAGTCATTGCATTCCGAGGCAAAGTCTGCAAGAAATTGATTGAAGAAAAGGAAATTCCAAGCAGATACCAGGAAAAAAAGGATTCGCTGCCCTGAAAAATACTAAAGTATTTTTATGCACAAATATTAATATTCTTTTTTCACCAGAGGTGGAAGGAAACATACTGGGGAAAATGTTAAATAATATTGCACAATATATTATTAGGAGAATACTTCAGGAAAAGGCAACTGTTGCCAATACATCAGTTTGGGAATGTTCTAGTAGGGCTGCTTCTTCCAAAAACATTTTTCTGTGAGAACGCTTAAAAGAAAAATAATGGATTTGAACAGTTTTTACAATAGCAGAGAGGGGAGATATAAAACTGACTTCATCTTATCTAGTGCTGTCTTCTTAACAGGCCAGTTGCTCCGAGAGGTCTTCAGCAAAAGGCTTTTTCATTCCTCCTACAGACATTGACATTTCAGTTTGGTCCAGTGGTTAAGGCATCAGGCTGGAAAGCAAGAGACTGTGAGTTCAAGTCCCGCCTTAGCCATGAGAGCCAGCTGGGTGACTTTGGGCCAGTCTTTCTCTCACCTCACCTCACCTCACAGGGTTGCTGTTGTGGGGAAAATAAGAGGAGGAAGTGTGCGTTGGATATGTTTGCCACCTAAAAGTAATAAAGGTGGGTTTATAAATAAACAAATAAAAAAGTAGATAATTAATTGGGGCAAGAATTAGCTTAATGACAATGTGTGGCAGAAAGATGTAGAAGTACTACGGGTCCCCAAGCTGACTGTGAGGTGAACAGCTAAAATGACCAAGCCAGTTTTGGGCTGCATTAAAAAATGAAGGGTTGATTCCAGATTATGGGAGGTAATCATCCAATAATACATTTTGCTAGTTAGACCATATTTAAAATACTATTTCCAGTTCTGAGGAAAGCAACTTAAAAGGACATAGAATTTAGACTGAGCTCAGAAAAGAGCTACCAGGGCAAAGGATCTGGAAATCACGCCTTATGAGGAATGGTTAAAACTGCTGGGCATGTTTAGCTTGTAGAAAAGATGACTGAACTATGATAACAGTTTACAAATATCTAAAAGACTATCATATGCCAGAGGAAGTAGAGATGCTCTTGGTTTACTCAGAACTCTGATTCTATTAACCATTACCAGTCCATCACTGTGACTGGATCATTAGACATAGGCCAATGACCTCACAGCCCACAGGTTTTAAAATACATACATCTTATAAAATCAGTACAGTCGTGGTCCTGTGGATACATGAAAGTGGCAGGAGTGCCCAGAACATTCTTATGTAGTTCACACATGTCTGCATGTCAAAAGAAGAGGGGGGGGAAGCAGCACCCATTGAGGGGTGGGAGGGGAACACAGGTGAGTAATTGGTGCAGGCAAAGAAAGTGATAGGTGGGAAACCCAGGTGTGTACTTGCAGGGAGGTTCCAGACAGTCTCCTGCTCTAACAGTGCTATTGCTCATAATTCCTAACTTCTTAGAAAGATGAATTATCAGCAAAGTCAGAATGCTTAATTGTATCATCTACCTGACTAGTCAGGGTCAGGTAAATCTCCCTAGAGGGCTTCTGGGAAATGCAGAATTGCAACCACACACCTGGTGTGCTTATTTAGAAGCCTTGACTGTCAGCATGACAACCATTCTAGAGACATTTTTTTCCAGATTAATCTTGCTGATGTTCATTGTATTTATCTTTGGTCATTATACTCTAATAATCTTTCATAAGCATCTCTCTCACTTTAATTTTTAAAAATAGCTGCTTTCTCATCTTTATATATTTTTATTTATTGATTCAATTCATATGGCCATCCATCTCCCTTGCATGTTACTCTGGGTGGCATATACAGTTATAACACAACTAATAATCAAAACATTCTGCCATTTAAGTCAAATTAAAAATAATTCAATGCTGCATTTAAAAAACAAAATAGCAAAAAAGACAGAGGAGAGTGCAGTTTAACTATACACAGTGTAATCGTTCACTAGGCTTCACACTTCCTTGGGATCCCCAGGACCAATGGTACACCCAACTTTTGAGGGTCTTCCAGAAGTCTGGCAGAGTTGGGCCCAATCTCCCTTTGTGGGAAATGATGTTCCAGAGGGAGGAGCCACAGAAGAAAGGCTCTCTTTGTGGATTCTGGTAAACAAAGTTCTTTGGCCGATGGAACTGACTACATGCTCCTTCTGCTGGATGTGATAGCACAAGTAGATGTAATTGGGGAGAGGGAGTCCTTCAAATCACCTAAGAGAAAAATCCTCTGAGTATGGTTCCTTAAGTAGTTGAAATAGGGTCATTCAGGAAGATAAGTTCAGCTGACCTTGGGGAAACTAAAAAGTTTGCAGAAATATAAAACATATGGAGAGGATGATCTTGAAGGAGGGGAAAATTCCCACCAGGATAGAACATGCTCAGTGATTACAGAATGCTGTTTGGTAGGTATGAGTGAAACAGAGAAACAGTAGGCCAGGGTTTCCCAACTTTGAGAATTTCTGGGAGTTCAACTCCCAGAATTCCACAGTCAGCCTGATCGTTGATGGGAATTCTGGGAGTTCATTTATTTATTTATTAAATCTATATGCCATCCATCTCAGCAATAAGGCGAGTTGAAGTCCACACTTCTGGAAATTCCCATGGTTGGGAAACACATGCTGGTGATAGAACCCTGAATAGGCCCGGTACACTGATCAGTAAAATTGGGTTGCACATTAGCAATAGCAATAGAACTTAGACTTCACAGTGCTTTACAGCCCTCTCTAAGTGGTTTACAGAGTCAGCATCTTGCCCCCAACAATCTGGGTCCTCATTTTACCGACCTCGGAAGGATGGAAGGCTAAGTCAACCTTGAGCCTGGTGAGATTCGATCTGCCAAACTGCTGGCAGCCGGTGATCAGCAGAAGTAGCCTGCAGTGCTGCACTCTAACCACTGCGCCACCGTGGCTCCTTAACTGCCTTTCCACTTGAACTTCTTGAATTTCTTTTCCATTTGGAAATCTGTGGCCTCTGAATATTATAGACTTCAATTCTCTCCAGCTTAAGACAACATGATCAAAATTCAGGAATTTGGGAGCTAGATTCTGACTGTATTTGAAGAGAGATAACTGTATAAGGTGGCTGACACCAAACTTTGTTAACTCTGAGGAAATATGTCAGTACTAATTTTGGGCTAACCAATAGGATTCAAACACTAGTTATAATTAGCTACAGAATCCTGGGAATTTATGGCATAACATAAAACATTGTTGTGGGTTCTGAATTAAAATTCAGAGTTCATAGTTAACACAGCTAGGACACTGAAATATTAGCGCCAAAATTAATATATTATGGTCTAGAGCAGTGGTTCTCAACCTTCCTAATGCCGCGACCCCCGCCTCACTGCCTTGACCCCCGCCCCGCCCCCTCCCCGCACACGATGAGGTGACAAAGGGGGCGTGGTGGGCTAGCACGCTTAGGCGACCCCAAAGGGGTCGCAACCCACAGGTTGAGAACCCCTGGTCTAGAGTCTTGAACTGTAGCTGTCCACATTACAATATAATATGGGAGTTCTTCTGAATATCTACTACTAAAGCTAAGCAGGAGAAGACCAACCATCACCTCCTGGCCCTGGTTCAGATTTTTCACATCAAGAAACATTTCAAAAGTCATTTTGTCAGCCCTCCAAATACCCCAAACAAGACTGATTTGTTCCAAGTGCATAGCCTCAGGGAAACCAAGCAAGCATGCCTGATGCTAGAGATGATTTCTGAACTCAAAGGCTAACTGAAGTCACGTGGCAGAAAGGGAGGGGATCCATCATGTGCACAGGGACAAGGAAGCGAAGGAGGGAGGGAGCTCTAGGGCAATTTAACAAAAGCTGCCTTACAGGAGCAACCCAGGTGGTCCAGGGCCCCTGAAGCTTGACCGGGGGGGGGGGGAGAACGCAATTGGGAAGCATTCACCTGTAATCAATCGGGCTGAGTTGCCAGACCTTCTGATGCTGGAAAAAAAACAGATTCCAGTTATTAATTTGAAGTTAGCAATTGAGGGTAATTCCACTAAATGGTCTGGAAAAGAACAAACAGAGGAACAAGTTGGATCCGGGATTTAAAAAAAAAAAAGACTCGACCTCTCTTGGCTTTATGTGCATTGGCGTTAAAATAACAGCAGACCCAAAGATCCTGCTGACACACCAACATTACAGTCCAAAAGGCATTTAGGAAAATGAAAACATACATTCTTCCCTCTCAGTTCATGGGGTGAATCCGTGCTGTTGCTTATCTTAATATATGTTTTGAGTGAATTTTTTACCACTTTCTTTTAAACCCCTTTATTTTTGAATATATGGACTCTTCTTCCCAAGCTGAATATTGAATCCAAATATTGCCTTTGTCTAGAGGATGTTCAAATTCAGTTTTCAATGAAACTACAAGAGAAGAGACTTCCACAGTAGAGGGACAGTGGTTCTAGATCAGGGCTGTCAAACTCGCGGCCCACAGGCCGGATGCATCATGCGCTGGCCATGCCCACGCCCAGTTTAGCGAAGGGAAAAAAGTCATGATACATCACGTGACGATGTCATGGCGATTCGAGTTTGATACCCCTGTTCCAGGGGTGGGTTCCACTTACCTTCCCTACCGGTTCGCATCGCGACGGAAGTGCGCGTTTTGCACATGCGCACGAGCGAAGGGAAATGACCCTCTGTGCATGCACAGAGGGTTCTTTGACAGCCACAGTGACTGGAGGACTGGTTCGGGGGCGTGGACAGCCAGCCATCGCTGTCGGTTCAGCGAGCGGGTGCAAATTTCCACCACCGGTACGGGCGAACCGGCAGCAACCCACCACTGCCCTGTTCTAGATGCTCTTAATGGAATGTTTTTGGAACACAGATGTACTAAGAGAACATTTGAAGCCTATCTTAAAATTCCAGCTGCAAGTGGGAGGTTATATTTTAGGCAGGAATGGAGGTTTAAACCTTTCTGACAGTTGAAGCATCTGGATATGTGTAGCCCATGGAAAAGACAACTAAGAGGAGATATGGTAGCAATCTTCAAATGACTTATTCCCTATTCAACCAGATGGTAGGGCCAGAACCAATGGGTTAACAAAAGGAAGGAGATTCAAGACAACATCAGGCTAACTGAAGGAGCTGTCCACCAGTAGAACAGGGTGCCATATGAAATGATGAGTTCTCCTTCATTGAGGTCTTCAAATAGAGGGTGATCATGTGCCAGAGTTGTTCTAGAACAGGGGTCTCCAACCTTGGCAACTTTAAGACTCGTGGACTTCTGGGAGTTGAAGTCCACAAGTCTTAAAATTGCCAAGGTTGGAGACCCCTGTTCTAGAAGATCCTAGAGTGAACAAGAAGTTTGATCCTGTCTATCCTATACGGTACCTTCTGCCTCTATGATTCTATGATCAATGTCCCTCCAACATGACCAATGGTGAAGAATATTAAAGCCCACATTCACTATCCCTGCTCTTACGGTTGGCCAAGAAGATGGTTACCAAAATCCATTTAAAAATTAAATAGTGAATTATTATATGCCCGTACAAATAATGTAATCACTGAATTCTTTTTTACAGGCTTTAGAGTTTCCTCTGACTATGACTGTTGAGAACTGAGCACAGTTTCCTGCTGTCTTGAGACGGGCAATGGTTTAAATACTAGAATAGGCATGGTAAAGTAAAGGCTGTCCAGTCAAGCATTTAGAATAGTTATCAAATAAGGAAAGAAATATATTTTCATAAGTAGTTGTTTTTTTTTTCCTTTCTTTTAAATGCTATATTTGAAAAATTCCAAAAACCTGAGCAGGATTGGAACTTTAATGTTCCAGCAGGAAATCTCAGGGCTGCAGACTATAGACTAACCACGTGAAAAAGGTGTCTTCAGGGGGGGGAGGGGTCAGTAATAAAATAACATTGGCCATAAGCATGAAAGGGCAGGGTTTGCACTGTGGTGTCACAACCCATATTTGTGATTGCTCCCATCACAGGTTAGATATGGATAGCGAAGCCTGGAATAAAATAATGGGAAATTCCTTCCGGATTGCCACCAGGAGAACTGCAATTGATGTGTCCAAAGAGTCTCCATGAATCATGTTGAACCTGAGTGAATATTTGTAAATACTAAAGCTTTGCCAAATGGCCAATGCATGCAGCTCCTTTTTTATTCCTCAGCTCTCAGGCATTTATACAGCTTAGATGCAGAGCAGAATGCCAGAGAAAGGTCAAGACCTAAAATGTAAAAAAATAAATAAAAAAAGGCACCTCCCTTTTATAAGAGGACTTTTGTATTGCTCTTTTGTTCACCAGTCAGTTAAGGCCTCCTTAAAGGAAACCTCATCAGGTGTGTTCTCCAAAGGATTAAAATACTCCCTTTCCCGGATCCTAGCCATATCCTCTTTGCATCACGTGAGTTATTTGGTAGGCACCAATGAGTCTTTTCACACCAAAGGCCAAAAGAGCTATTTGCTGTCAGGTTAAAAAAAACTACTTTAACTCAATGTTTTTCAAACTTGGAAACTTAAAGATGTGTGGACTTCAACTCTCAGAACACCCCCATACTGGCTGGGAATTCTGGGAGTTAAAGTCCACACATCTTAAAGTTTCCAAATTTGAAAAACATTGAGTTAAAGTAGTTTTTTTACCTGAAAGCAAATCGCTCCTTTGGCCTTTGGTGTGAAAAGACTCATTAGTGCCTACCAAATAACTTCAACTCATAGTAGCTGGGAATTCTGGGAGTTAAAGTCCACACATCTAAAAGTTGCCAGATTAGGAAAACATTGCTTTAACATATCATTATACATACCACCAGACAGACAATGGATGTAGAAGACAATGTAAAAATACTTTTCCTATAGTGAACGAGGCAAGGAAGGGAAAATGACTTTATCTCCTATGTCATCAGGAATATAGAGCCCAAAGCACAATCGATGTACAAGCAAAAGGTATTAAATTAGTACCCACATGTTTACACAAGTATAAGAAAATACCCAAGAGAAAAATACAGCTTATACCACAGCAAATGAGAGTCATAGAAAGCCTGTTTTTACTACCAAAGACCACAACATCCCAGTAGCTGCTCAGTCTTCGCTTTTTCAGATCCCTATATTCTTGGCTGAAACCCTGGAGACTTACTGAAACCAAGTGTACTAAGAAATTGTTTGTTTTAATATGGTTTGTTGAACCTTCAGTGGCTAAGTTTCTATAACAGGTTAATCAATAAACCATACTTTTAAAATCACATAAATGTCTGATGCAAAATCAAAAACATGATGGTTTAGCACAATGTATAATCTCAGTCACTACAGTATTTTTCACCCACTCGCATTAATTAGTCTTCTCCAACCTGGCACCACCTTCCAGATACATTGGACTGTAACTTTAGCTTTGCCAGGCCAGGCCGGCCCAGAAGCGGCGCGTCTTCCATCACGGGCTGGATGCATGACCCGACCTCGGAAGGCAAGCAGTCGTGGGGGACCTCCGGGAAGGCCGCGTGGAAGGCAGGGAAGCATGGCAGAGCCGCAGGGAAGGGAGTAGGCTGCTAGCTCCCTTCACTGCAGCTGGGCAGCCCCGACATGCTTGCGGCCTTCCCGGCAGTCCCCGTGGCCAGGCCCGCTTGCCTGCCTTCGCAATCTGACCACGGGGACACCGGGAAGGCTGCGTGGAAGGCAGGCAAGCATGTCGGGGCCGCCCAGCCATGAAGGGAGTAGGGGAGGCCTTCGCAAGTGGGCCTGGCCACGGGGACCGCCAGGATGGCCATGTGGAAGGCAGGGAAACATGGCAGGGCCATGGGCGGTGGGGAAGGGAGTAGGGGAGGCAGGCTGGGATGGTGGGGGGTGGCCAGGGGCAGCTAGCTAGGCTGTGACTCGCAGGCTTACCTGGCAGGCAGATCAGGGCCTCTCAGTTGGGGCGCAGCATTTCAGGCAGGCAAGCTGCACAGCAGAAACTGTGCGCAAGCAAGGACCCACACAGTAGAAGTGAGGAGTGACTGGGCGGGGCGGGGTGAGCAGGGGGCGTGAGTGAGCAGCAAGCAGGCAGGTGGGGTGAGTGAGCGGCAACCGGTTCGGGGGCGTGGCCAGCCAGAGGTCGCTACCGGTTCGGCGACCCAGGCCAAATTTCCCCAAACGGTTTGCGCGAACCGGTGCAAACCGGTAGAAACCCACCACTGAGATAATGGGAAGTGCAACCCAACACAACTGGGGGCCAATATGTTGGGAAAGACTAGTTGAAATATTCTGAAGGATTCGTTCTTGCCTGACTCCCGTGTGGTGACTTTTACTTGCAACTTGCCCTCTGAATGCATATATATCATTTCACTTCTTCAACTGGTTTTACCCCAAATCCTTTGATCACTACCTTCTGGTCCCAGACAAATTAGCAATACAGAAAGCAGGAAAAGTTGGTTGTGTTAGGAGTTCAGCTGCTGCTACAACTTCCCACTCTGTGAACTTGGAAAAACTCTGTCTCCAATGTCTAAGTAGCCTCCAAGATCAAAGTCCCTCTTCATAAAAATAAAATTACTTGCCAGTTTCCCCTTCAATAGATCTGCAGGCACTCAAGCTACTCAATGCTGTTTTATAAAAATCTCAATGTATAAATATTCTTTGGTACTAAATCAAAATGTAGGTGCTACTTAGTTTTCGAACAGACACTTTTTAAAAAAAATTATTACGTTTTTTTAAAAAGATAAAATGCAAGGAAACAAAACAAATTTACAGGGAAAAAAGAGGAGGGCAGGGAAAAAGCAAAAATGGGAGTACAGAAAAAAAAAAGAAATGAAAAATATAGAAAAGAATAACCTCCAAAGAATAACTTTCATTAAGCACTTGCCCCACAAAGTTCAGCAGGCTCCTTTTAGCCTTCCGTAAGGTCTTTAAAGACCTTGCTTTTCCCCGAAGTGTTGGGAGATTATATGATGGTTAAACAGTTTGCTGTTTAAATAATTTGTTGTTTTTAATGTTTTATGTTTTAACTTATTGTATTTTATAGGTTTTAAAATATATATTTTTATCATTAATTGGGAGCTTCCCAGAGCTGGTTGAAAGATGGGCAGCTAAATAAATGTTTTAAATAAATAAATAAAAATACTATAGCCTTTTGCCGTTAAATTCTATTTTATTCTATGTTCTAGAAAGAACATTTTGTCATTCACTTGTTTAATATCATCAGTAATTTTATTCAGTTCAGAGGTGGGTTCCTCCCAGTTCGGACCGGTTCGCCTGAACCGGTAGCGACCCGCTGGTGATGTCACGATGACATCATGGATCCAGTTCGGTCGGTGCCGGTCCATGGACGCCGCCATCTTTTTTTTTAATTTATTTTATTTTATTTTTTTAATTTTGTTCCGGGGTTTTTTTCTTCTGCGCATGCGCAGAAGCCGAGTTTCTGGCACTGCGCATGTGTCGCCATCTTGTTTTTGGCTTTTTTGGGTGGGGGGGAATTTTTTTTATTTTTTTGCACTGTGCATGCGTGTGCACGCAAAGCGTGTGCGCGGCCACGCGGCGCAGCCACGCGGCGGGGAGGAAGCGAACCGGCAACGAGGTAAGTTAGAACCCACCCCTGATTCAGTTTATTCTTTAATTGTTTCTTCAACATCTCAAGTTTAACTTATATAGATTGTGTCACTCTTACTGTAAATTCTTCAAACATAGATCTTAAAAATTCCAATTGTCAGATCCACAATGCTCTGGTTTCTTCACAGCTACAATCAATAACAAGCTCTCTATCTTCTTTTGAAACTCTGCTTATGAATCCATGATGATCAACATATTCTAGTGCAGCCCTGGGCATTTTACAGCCCATGGGTCACTTCTGGACCTTTGTCCCTGTCTGGCCCACAGCGGCAACAGGGGTTTCAGGGGGCCACAGCAGCAGTGGCCCTCCACAATAGTCCCAGTATCTCACGTGACCCTTTGGTAAAATTAATTGCCCATCTTGCTCTAGTCAATAGCACCATTTAATATTTTAAAAAAGGAACTGCGGATGGCAGCACCACCAGAAATAGAGAGACGGGGAGGGAATAAAGAAAAAAAGTAACATCCACATTATGTACCCATCTTTTTTACCCTGTCACTTCCTACTTTGCCATGCTTACTTCTTAGATGCTGATTCCCATTGCATCCAACTAACTTTTATAATTCTCTTCGCATACTCAACTTTCATGAATGAGGTGGGCAGAGCCACACTCTTAAGACACAACCATTTTTATTTATTTCAACAAACATTCATTCTTCACAACAATGTACTTCCTGCAACACTCACCTAGCACATTTTAAAATGTCTCCATCCATTTCCCCATATTTAGTAAAGATTCTATCTAAATACACAAATTCATCTAATTCGTTTTGCCATTTGTCAATAATTTGCAATTGTTTACTCCATTTTTTGCATTAAGCACAACTACTATTGCAAACCATTTGGGTTCTAATCTGACAACATGGTATTGCATTCAGAGAAAAAAAAGATGCATGTTTTTTATTTCCATCATATGCCACACATAAGGCATTCAGAAACCACTGAACCACTTCATCTTCATGCAAAGCATGCTGTAATTCACGCTCTTGACTTTATCATATGCTTCATCTGAGCCAACAAAGGTACAATAAATTTTCTCATATTCATTCATTTCCCATTGATTTACCGTTCTGCACACATTCCTTCTGGCATAAACCCAGACAGCACTTCCAGATTGTGCTCTTTGTCACCTCTTATATCCTTTCAGTCAGATTTCTGCCAAATACCTTCACAGCTACACTTAATAAACTAATCCACCTGTAGTTCCTTCACTCATTCTTGTTACCTTTCTCTTTGTATAAGGGAACAATAATGGCATCCTTTCAATCAACAGGTACAGATGCAGTATTCACAAACATTCAACAAAGTACCATAACTACTCCATTAGGAAACCACATCCATATTTTAACACAAATCTTTAACACAACACGTCTATGCCTTGTAGTTTCTCGCCCACTTTTGATTTCTATCCAAATCAATCTGCATTTGCACTCTTTTCATCTGACTATTCCTTGTTTTCTTTAACTACATAGTTTGCAGCTAAGTTTTATACCTTATGTATAATCTCTTACGACCATTTAAATAAATCATTCTATGAATTTTGTCCTAGTCCGCAACATCTTTACACTGCATCATTTCACCCAATAGCTTCTTTTGTATTTCTACTTAACAACAACTCCACATCCTGTAACAGAATTCTTTTTATCCTGTTTGAAGAGTTTCCACGTCTTTTTTTCTTATGAATGAAGGCAAATATACGTGTCACAGGATAAAATTGCAGGATCCAATCCAGGTTGGTCACCAGGCTTTTGTCTTCCGAGCTTTCAGGCTCATGCTGGAGCCCAGCCTCAGGGAACTTCTCTCTCCAGGATTCTGTTCTTATCATCATTTTCCATTCATTCCTAAAAGAAATTAATCTATCTTCTAATAACGTTTTCTTTACAGTATGAATATGGCAGTCATTCTGTTTTCACTCCAGTTTTTCTCCCACTTCTTTCTTTTTTTGCCCTATCAATTTTTCTCTTATCCATTTTGACAGTACTAAAAAGTTTCATCACTTTTTCAACCTTTACAAATACTCTCATTGTTTCACTGTAAGCAAAGTAGTAAGAGTTTTGCATTCATTCCTTTTCCATGTGTACATATCACGGATGTCAAACTCACCGCGTCACGTTGCCGTCATGTGACGTTTCGTGACATTTTTCCCATTTGTGGAGCTGGGGTGGGCGTGGCCTGCACATGACGCATCCAGCCCACGGGCCACCAGTTTGACTCCCCTGGTACATATGAACAGATCTGTGCTCCAGCCATGTATTCAAAACTAGACTTTTTCTAAGATACGCAAGAAAACCTCACCATCTTTATCTATTTGGGGGTCTTCAAATGATCTTGTTGATTTTTCTATATTTTCTCATTTTCTCCTAACAGTGAGAGCAATTAACCAGTGGAACAGCTTGCCTCCAGAAGTTGTGGGTGCTCCAACACTGGAGGTTTTAAGAAGAGATTGGACAGCCGTTTGCCTGGAATGGTATAGGGTAGTGATGGCGAAACTTTTTGGCACCAAGTGCCGAAAAGGGAGCACATCAGGCGCACACATGCGCTCTGGGCGCACACACTCGTCTGGGCCGCGACCAGGAAGAGGAGTTGCCCAGGGGGCATGCGCACGTTGGAAAATGTACTTCCGGTTTCCGGTGCACACATGCAAGCCGGCTGGGAAGTCTTCCGGTTACTGCCGTGCATGGGCACGTGCCAATCAGCTGGCAGGCACGCATGCTCACGCTGGAAAACGGAAGACCAGCTCTTCCAGTTTCCGGCACTGCCACATGCACAAAGGCCAGCTGATCGTCATGTGAGCATGCGCACCAGAAACCCAGAAGAGGAATGGGCGCTGCCGTGCATGCCAGGTGACATGGCTCCGCATGCCACTTCAGGCACGCGTGCCATAGGTTCGCCATCACGGGTATAGGGTTTCCTGCTTGAGCAGGGGGTTGGACTAGAAAACCTCCAAGTTCTCTTCCAACTCTGTTATTCTGTTATCTTTAACTTGTTCCTGCCCATCCAGTTATATTATCTACCAGTATAATTTGTTCCTTGGATCATAGATATTTTACTCAAAATCCTGCACAAATTTTCTAGAAACTGATCCCTGGTTCTTCTTACATCATTGCTCACTAGAGCACTAACAGGGAGCTCTTATAAATTCTTACTTTCATATGTACCAACAACAACCTAAATGATACCAACCAATACTTCGATATATACTTTATCCTTTCAATCCTAATCAAATGTTCACTTCCTCTTCAAGTATTTATCTATCCTACTCTACTCAGGTCATCTTCATTCATACACATTGCATCCTTCCATATTCTCTTAGTTTCACAAGGACATAAAATATTATTTTATTTATTTATTAAATTTATTGGCCACCCACCTTACCAAATGATAACTCTGGGTATCTTTCTTTAATTTCTTCATTTCATTTCATAATTTTTTCAATCCATTCATGCTTTTTAGCATTTAATCCTCTTACATTCCAAGTTGCAATCATTTATGTGTCATGGTTATCATGAGATGGACCCATCAATCATACTTTTGGCCAAATGAAGGCCATCACATTACATTTTCAGATAGTAATGTCAATGTGTACACTAAGTACCAGGTTTAGTTGTATCTGTGTCTACATACAATGTTCTCTGCTAACAGTAAGAGCAATACCCACTCAGATTTGACCTACTTGTGGCCAGTATGCCACAAGTTCAACTAAAGCCCTGCTTTATTCCAAGCATGGTTTTTTGGGGGGTGGGGGGGAAATCAGAACACAAAATACAAGCTGGGCGGATACAAACTAGTAGACTCTGTCAAAGACCTTGGAGTAGTCATCTCAAATGATCTAAGTGCCAAAGCTCATTGTAACAGCATTGCCAAAAAAGCATTAAGAGTTGTTAACCTAATCTTGCGTAGCTTCTTCTCCGGTAACTGCTAACTAAGGCATACAAAACTTTTGCTAGACCAATTCTTGAATACAGCTCATCTATCTGGAACCTGCACTACATATCGGACATTAATACAATCAAACGAGTCCAGAGATATTTCACGAGAAGAGTCCTCCACTCCTCTGTTCGCAACAGAATACCTTATGCCACCAGACTTGAAATTTTGGGTTTAGACAACTTAGAACTTCGCCATCTTCGGTCCAACCTAAGTGTAGTACATAAAATCATCTGCTACAATGTCCTTCCTGTCAATGAATACTTCAGCTTCAACCAAAACAATACAAGAGCAGACAATAGATACAAACTTATAGTAAACCGCTCCAAACTTGATTGCAGAAAATACGACTTCAGTAACAGAGTTGTCCATGCCTGGAATGCACTGACTGACTCTGTGTTTTCCTCCCAACACCCCCAAAACTTTACCCTTAGACT
>QLTV01004082.1:4282595-4316932 GCA_003457575.1 Thermophis baileyi | reverse complement strand
TTCTATTCTATTCTATTCTATTCTATTCTATTCTATTCTATTCTATTCTATTCTATTCTATTCTATTCTATTCTATTCTATTCTATTCTATTCTATTCTATTCTATCTCATGTATTCATAATCATGTTTATACTTATATCTGTTTTCTAATACATGCTTGATAAAAATAAATAAATAAAAAATAAATAAAATGTTCATGCTATTCTGTGCAAATCAAGCTCTCTGTTTAGAGAGCACTTTGCAAGCCAACATACTGCTGCTTACATCTCACCAACCAGGAGGTCCAAGCTGTGCACTGACACACAATCAGGATGTGAAAAAAAATATTTTTCCAGTTGGCTACTTTATACTCAGGAAAAAAAAACCACTTATTTACTTCATGTTCTGATACACAGAAGACTTCCCTGGGGCCCTGCTAGGAATTGCAGTTCAAGAGCTGGAAAGCTACAGTTTCCCCACTGTATAATGGCAAACAGAAGGACTATTGGTTGAGGCGAATGCTTAAACGTATTGTTAAGAGTCATTCCTGGCAGAAACAAAACTATGAATAGAAGCAGTGGCGAATTGGTTTCCTCTTCTGGTGCTTGTCTTCCCCATCCAGTAATATATCATTGTAATAATGGAAGCAAAAGCCTTGGTGTAATGCACTCTGAAGCAGGGATTGGATAAAATATCATCTTTGATATTGATTTGCCATTTGATCCATTATCTTTCACTCACCCTGGGATTTATGAAAGCGCCGCTGCCGGAAACCTCTTCATGTCTCTTTGATCAATGGTCGATAAACTCCAATCCTAACATTAATTTATTGTATTTAATATCCAAGGATAGCAAGGGATCATGGGTGCTCCTACAACCCCACTTGTCCCACAACTCTGAGTGACAGAATATGCCTCTAATACCAGTAACAAGATCTTCGCTGTTCTCACTTATTTTGACACCTCTTTGCACCCTTCCAAATAAATGTATGTAGTGCTGAGCCTATTCGAACCAGGATGCTTTTACCAAACAAATCCAGCCAGAGTTACTAAATCTTGCAAAATCAAAATGTGGACATTTGGCTCAGTGCTGAGTGACCTCAATATCCAAAATTGGATTCGGAAATATGAATCAACTTGTCCAATCCAAATTGAATATTTGCACCATCCTCAATAGCAGTAAAACAGTAAAGTAGTAAAAATGGGGTTTTGCTATCGTGCCGTGCTCTGGCCAGTGTGGGAAACCAGAGAAGAGGCTGGAACAGGTATAATTCAGGATGACTCCCTTTACCCTTCATGTTTGATATAATCTTTAGGCTATAATACTAAATGTGATCTTCTTCAGGCAACTATCTTCTGTTGATGTTGGGCTTCAGCAGTTCCAAATTCACCTTCCATTTCTTCCGTACAGGCTGAAGTGTGAGAGTTGAGCCTGAGTACAGCTGAAAGACACCCTGCTGCAGAAAGCTGTTCTAATTGACTTCTCTTGGTTCCCACATGTACACATAGACCTCTAACCTTGACCTCCATTCTATCCGGGGGAGGTGGGGGTATGTTTCCTAGTGCCATCCCTTGTTTTGCTCCGTTTCAGGATTTGATTTGGCCCTTGTGGCCACAATGAACATTCAGAACACTCAGCAAGGTGTTAGATGCTGGCTTCATCTACAAGCCATTGGGCCAAACTGTATGAAGGAGAAAAAAATCAAAGAACCTGGATACATGAGAATACAAGGATAGAATCATTTAAACATGGGTCCAATGGAGAGCCCTTCCCCAAGCTCTTCTTTTCAACTTTACCCCTTTTGATATTTTTACTGACATCTGGGACTAATGGATGCACTATTAGGCGAGCGGTTACCAACTCATGTTCATGAAAAACACCTTCAAAAGCAGAAATGTACTGTATTGACTTGTTGCAGAAGATTCTTATAATAATAATTAGCTTAGTCCAGAGCTTCAGAAAGATGGGGTAAGAAAGACTTTCCATTTCCCACTCATTGCTGTTTCCTTCACCCAACCACGCATGTATTAAAAACAATATCACTCGGAAGCACACAAATTGAAATTCTCAAAAGCTCTGGGTGCAGCCCCTAGAATAGCTCAAAACTATTGGCAAATTGTAAACTTTAATGTGACAGAAGAAGAAAAGAATTCAAAATAGCAATAGCAATAGCAATAGCACTTAGACTTATATACCGCTTCATAGTGCTTCACAGCCCTCTCTAAGCGGTTCACAGAGTCAGCATATTGCCCCCCAACAATCTGGGTCCTCATTTGACCCACCTCGGAAGGATGGAAGGCTGAGTCAACCTTGAGCCGGTGAGATTTGAACCGCCGAACTGCAGCTAGCAGTCAGCTGAAGTAGCCTGCAGTGCTGCACTCTAACCACTGAGCCACCTCGGCTCTTATTTAAGTGTAATTATCTTAAATTAAGCAACTTTTAATCAAATTTAAATGTTAATTAAGTGAAGGCAGTTCTATTTTTTTTTTGTCCTGACTTCACTTACAGTATTTTGGAATATAGCCTGATAGATCATTCAGTGGCTAAAGCTGGTCCTTGCCAAGGATGTTGGGGAGAATAGAAAGGGAGAAGTTAAAAGTCAAGATTTTTGTATTTTTATTTTATTTATTTATTTTTGTCAAGCATATATAAGATTACAGTAAAAGTATAAACATGTATACATGAGATGGTTATGAGTACATGGGAACATTAGGACAGGGACGGTAGGCACGTTGCTGTGCTTATGTACGCCCCTTACAGACCTCTTAGGAATGGGGTGAGGTCAACAGTAGACAGTCTAAGGTTAAAGTTTTGGGGATTTGGGGAAGAAACCACAGAGTCTGGTAGTGTATTCCAGGCATTGACCACTCTGTTGCTGAAGTCGTATTTTCTGCAATCGAGTTTGGAGCAGTTTACCTTAAGTTTGTATCTATTGTGTGCTCATGTATTGTTGCTGTTGAAGCTGAAGTAGTCATTGACGGGTAGGACAATGTAGCAGATAATTTTATGTGCTACACTTAGGTCAGACCTAAGGCAGCGTAGTTCTAAATTGTCTAAGCCCAAAATTTCAAATCTGGTGGCATCAGCTATTCTGTTGCGAACAGAGGAGTGGAGGACTCTTCTCGTTAAATATCTCTGGACATTCTCAATTGTATTAATGTCCGATATGTAGTGCGGGTTCCAGACAGATGAGCTGTATTCGAGAATTGGTCTAGCAAATGTTTTGTATGCTCTAGTTAAAAGATGTGACCACAGCTGCATGACTGAAGCATCACTTTTTTTTAACAATGTAAAATTGTAGTACTCCTAGCTTTAGTTCAGCCCTTTTTACCTTGGTACATGTAGCTAAGTAATAAGTAGGTTTATTTCAGAGTTGTGCTAGCAGTTCACATGTGATTTCCAGGATAACTCCTGAACTTAATTGGCTTGATTCAGGCATCTTTAAATTTACTAAAACTTGGAAGGGAGAATCAGAAGAGCAATCTCCTTTATCTAGTTCTTGGTCTTAGAGTCAGGTCATTTGAGTACCCTTTGATATAGAATCACTGAGCATCCAAAATTGAAAATAATTGAAAACACACCTTTGGGACATCCAAAATAATAGTTGCATCTGATTAAGAGGATTGCAATCCACTACATCTTATGCTTTTAATAAATGTTGGTCTTTGTTGGTTGCAGCAGACTGAAACAGCAATCGCTTTGGAAATCATTAAGGTTTTATTCACATAAAATCAAAGCAGCAGGCTAACACAAGCATGCATCACTGAGCTTGCCTCCTCCCCAATACCACTCCATTGCATTCAACCCTGCAATTTCAGGTTTGCATAACACAGCAAGCCTCAAGCCTTTTTAAAAACAATGCAGCAGGCAATGGGGATAAAATGGAGGCAGGCACCAGGGGTGAAATGCTACCGGTTCGGCCCAGTCCGGGCGTACCGGTAGCAAAGTCCACCAGTGGTTCAGAGAACCGGTAGCGGCGGCAGCATGAGGCTCCGCCCACCCACCCGGACGTTGCCATTTTCCTGTTTTTAACCTCTGTGCATGCGCAAAGCGTTCTGCGCATGCGCAGAGGGTGAAAAAGCACGCACGGAGCGCGCGCTTCCGAACCGGCAGGGAAGGTAAGTAGATTTCATCGCTGGCAGGCACAAACATTAAAGAAGCTTTACAACTTAGCACATACTGCCCACATAGTCTAAATGTTGCAACATTATCAGGCCCATATTACAATTTCTTGTAATTTTTGTAACCATTAATAAAGCTTATAGATCTTGCTAAGTTTCCATTTTTTGAGATCGTAAGATACTCATTTTGCATTTTCATAAGACAGGCTGGATAATGTGAATAAATTAATGAATTTAAGTGTGGAAGAAAGATACACATTTGGGGGAGAAACAAAATTAGGAAGAGAAAGAGGGTAAGCATTGAAAAAGTTAAACTGAGCAATCCTTCCCATCCAAGGACTCAGATCTTGATTGTTGTCTGCCCTGCCTGGTTTATGGTTTATTTTTGGTTTGTTGAGGTTTTTCTTTTCCAAAAAGGAAACATCTGGAAAAAGTTACACAGGACGGTGTGTAATATGTTATTTAGCCCTCGGGCAGTCTTCCATGTCTGACTACTGGCCAGATCCAAACCTGTTTAGCTGGATTTTCTCCAGGCGCTGCACGGAAGACTTGAATGTGCAGATGATACCAAATTCTGCCTCCCCCCTCGAGGAACTTTGAGCAGAAACAAATGGAGAATAGAAAGCAAAGAGGCACAGCAGGGAGGAAACCAGACCTGGTGCTAACTTTACAGCCCATGGAAGAACTCACAAGGAGGGAGGCATCATAACCAGATGCCACCAGGAAACCACAATTAATTGGCCCTGCTTTGTGTTATCTCTACAGATGTGAGGAAATGGGGGAATAAAAACAACTCATGCTGTTGACAACTCTATCTGTAGTGTAATCCTTGAAAGAACTCATCCATCATGCCGGTCTCCTGTGGCAAAACGGGGGTGTAATCCTGTTTTTCAGCTGTGGAAATCAATCATTGCAGAAATGATTGGTCATCATGGCTGTGTGTGCGCGCGCGTGTGTGTGTGTGTGTGTGTGTGTGTGTTCACCCACACATATAAACATAGACATAAAAGGACTGTAGAACTCTAAAGAATCTCTCTTTGCTTTTAGCAGGTCCACTGCCATCAGGAAGACTGACCTGCTGTTCTAACCAATCCATCTTGACTGTCTTCAACAATGAAAAGAAATGCACTATCTGCTCTGGTTTATGGCAGCCTTCCTCAACTTAAGGATGATCACTATTGATCTGCCTTTACAGCAGATCAGCACTTATCTTTCTTCCCTTACTCCATAGTCATAAACTCTGGTAGACAGATTTTGTACATCCAGAAGCTCCAAAGTCTCAACTGGCCAAGTATTTCAGACTTCCTTTCTTTTGCCAAATTTGTGAACAGAAGTAAGTCCAGTTAAGGAGAGTTTTTGTGGAGACAATCAGTGGAGAAGAGAAAGGCAAAGCAACCTTCTTCCTACAACCTGTAGAGGGACTCAAAGCTTACTTCTCTATTGAGAACTTCTTTGACCTGAGGATGAAGGTCATCCAACAGAATTTCCCTGTTGTTATAGAGGCTCGACCACAACATTCATATCTCCAACCTCACAAAAACGGTGAGGGTTAAATTAGTTTCTAAAAAATATGAAAAGTATAACTGCAAAGAATTCCAGAGAGGAAAAATAGAAGAAGTCAATGTAATTGTAACCAAGCTTAGTGAAAATAAAGAGGGTGCATACAGCAAGTCACCAAGGATCATTAAAAACAGGTAATAGCAATAGCAATAGCACTTAGACTTATATACCGCTTCATAGTGCTTTACAACCCTCTCTAAGCGGTTCACAGAGTCAGCATATTGCCCCCAACAATCTGGGTCCTCATTTTACCTACCTCAGAAGGATGGAAGGCTGAGTCAACCTTGAGCCGAGTCAACCTCAAGGTAGCCTTGAGATATAGAATTGGTGTCAGAATAAGCTGTTATCAAAGGGCTCATTTCAATGTGTTTTAAAGAAAAGAAAGAGAAAAGAATCAGTACCCCAACTGTTCCATGAAAAAGGCAAAATGTTAACAAAGATTCAACAATTTACACTTCCTACCATTATCTGAACAACATTGTAAAGATGGAAACATTCTGAGGCTATGCATTATGGTCAGTGTTCCTATAGGTGTTGATATCCACATTTATTCAAAGCAGATTCTCCTAATTTGGGGGTTGGTGAACTACATTTGAGAAGGTGAAAATGAAGGCTGTCATGGTGCAGGTGCTCCGCAAGTAAAAACAGTTAAGCAATAAGTAAGATTCCTCCTCCCCATCTCCTCTAGCCTTCCAGGAGACTTATAAACTTGATAATTGTTGTGGGGGGGCAGATGATAGTTCTAACAAAGTACCATAGAAGGGGCGTTGGTCTTACCTGATACGCCTCTTCTTGTAGGGTTGAGATAGCATCCAGGAATGGGTTAACTCTTGCCTTCAGCTGATTGGACCGAGTCTGTCAGAGCTGAAAAACCCTGCTGCTGTTGCTAGAGCTTCCAGCTTTCGACGAAGAATGAAGTACAGACCCGACGTGCCATTCTCCAGTGCCACCCTCGAAGAAAAAAGGTCAATACCAGACAAGTCCTAGGGCGGGGCTGGATGCTATCTCAACCCTACGAGAAGAGGCGTATCAGGTAAGACCAACGCCCCTTCTCCATAGTGGGTTGAGATAGCATCCAGGAATGGGACATACCCAAAGCTGGCTTCCACCGGGCGGGCCTATGTCTGGTCCTGGGAAACCCCCCCCCCCGTATGCACCTTTTGAAGAACCAAAGGAAGCCTCCGCCGACGCAAACGTGTCCAACTTGTAGTGTCGGATGAAAGGTGATGGTGTGGCCCAGGGAGCGGCTCTGCACACCTCCTCTAGCGACGCTTGTGTAGCCCAGGCCGTCGTCGTCACTGCGCTGCAGGTAGAGTGGGCCATCACTCTGCCTGGTCTAGGAAGTGACCGCAGGTCATATGCTGCAGAAATAGTGGCCCGAAGCCATCGACCCACTGTCGAAGAAGAGACCTTGAGGCCCAAGGTGCCCGGCTGAAAAGAGACAAAAAGCGCCTCCATCCTTCGCAGCTCAGCAGTACGTTTGACATAAGTCTGGAGGGCCCTCTGAACGTCCAGCATATGCCACCGTCTCTCAAGCGGATGAACCGGGTGAAAAATGCAAAGGTCAGGTGTCATGGACAGTGCCGCCAGTTCCGATATCCGCCTGGCTGATGCCACCAAAAAGACAACTTTGTACGTCAGATGGCGCAGGCTGGCCATGACTAACGGCTCATACGGACTACTGGTCAAGGAGTTGAGTACTTTGGCAAGGTCCCAGGTAGGATAGCGGTGGACAACAGGTGGGGACAAATTGACCGCACCCCTGATGAAACGCCGGATATTTGGATGTTGCACCAAGGACTCCAGGGAGCCACAGGTTAGGACAGAGGACAGGGCTGCCACCTGCCTCCGGATAGTATTGGGCGATAGCCCGTCTAGGCTGTCCTGGAGGAAATCCAGGATTTGGCCAATGCAGACCCTTAGAGGGGAAAAGCCAGCCTTAGTACACCAGGTGCAGTAAGCCTTCCATGTGGCCACATAAATTCGCTGGGTGGAAGGCTGGCGCAAGACCTGGATGGTTGCAATGGCCCTGGAGGAGATGTTGTCACGCCTCAAGGCGCTCCATTCAAGTGCCAGGTGGTCAGTTGGAACCACCGGCAGTCCGGGTGGACCAACGCCCCCTGGCTGAGGGAGGCCTCGTGTTGAGGGATCCTCCAGGGCTGGGCCACGGACAAGGCCACTAGATCCACAAATCAGGCCCTCCTGGGCCAGTGCAGGGCCAACAGAACTACCTCCGCCTTCTGTTCCAGAATCTTCCAGATGACCTTCGGAAGCAAGGGCAGGAGGGGGGAAGGCGTATAGTAGCCTGAGAGGCCACTGGCAACGCAAGGCATCCACCCCCTCTGCATGCGGAGTTCGGAACCTGGAGTAGAATCTCAGCAGCTAAACGTTCTCCATGGTCAGAATAGGCCGGAGGCAGGGACTGCTGAAAAGCCTCATGGGCGGTTTTCTCCTCGGCGAGGATTCAAAATGGCCACCTGTCGGAGCGAGGACGGCTTGACAGCCAAAATGCCCGCAGGGGCCGAAGCACCTCAGGAAGCTCCCCAGAGGTCGGCCAGCCAAGGGATGAATGGGCCGATGTGGAGATCGACCATGTTGGTCGTCCGCTTCTGCATGCAGCAGAGTGCTCAGCTGATTGTTGGCCCGGCTGTGTGGGTATTTACTGACAGGGGAGGCTCTAGGCAGAGACAACGATTGCCCGAGTCGCACGAGCACAAGGCTCCAGTGAAGGCCTTCTTCAGCAGGCCGGGCAATCAGGCAGCGAAAAGGGTGGCAAACAGGGAAACCCCTTACTTTGGCCATGTTGCTCGAGCGCTTGACTCCTGCGACTGCGCTGGGCTGGCTAATAGGATTATTAGTCCCGAGCACAGCCTCTTCTCAGTGCTAAGGAACCTCCCGACTTCACAAGGCTGACACACGAGGGAGGGGGGGAGCGCGGAAGCTCCCCAGGCCAATGCTGCGTTGCCTGAAAAAACGGAGCACCTAGCAGGTGCTGTAATCAGGCTGGAGAAGGAGCGCTTAGCTCCGGTGACAGAGCTCAAGGCCAGGCCTTGGAATGCTCGATGCCACTGACAGCACGGGCAACCGCTTCAGCGGTTTGAGCCAAGGCCCTTCACCGCGATCCTTCCGGTAATCCAGATGACAGGTGGATAACAGGGAAACACTCACAAGCAGTTCTGATGGAGTAGAACGCTGACGTTGAGATGTTAGGAAATGCTGACACAGTTAGTAGACAGGAATGGAGATGACAAAGTCATGTCCGTCCAGTCTGAGGACTGAGTCATAACTGGGGATTCCAGGCAAAGGCAGAGCCCTCAAAATAAGTCTGGGGCCAAAACCCGTCCTTCCTGGACAAGTAGGGGAGCACCTTGCACTTGTCTTTTGATTCTACTAAGATGGGATCTAAAGCTGCCCCAAACAATTGCTGTCCCGAGAAGGGGGCAGAGGCAAGGCGCCATTTGTGGCGAGCGTCAGCGTGCCAGTTCCGGAGCCAGAGCATGCAGCAAGCTACAACAGACGAGGCTATGGCTTTGGCTGCAAAGCGTGCTGAGTTCAGCGTAGCATTCGCCAAAAATTGGGCCGCTGCTATAAGTTTGTGGACGTCGTGTTGTGCTCTGACATCCGGCGCTGGTAGTCTGGCCTGGAGCTGGCGCAGCCAGAGGAGGGAAGTATGGTTGAAGAACGAGGCCGAGGTGGCGGCCTTGACCGCCCATGCTGCGGACAGATGTGCTTTGTGCAGCGCCTGCTCGGTCCGTCGACCTTCAGGATGCAGGAGCTCCTCCGGTTCCCCAGGCATGGTCGCTGACTGATGTAATGCCATGATCGGGGTGTCCACTGTAGGAGACGCAAGTGCTAGCAGTGCTAGCAAGGCTGAGCCCGACATTGTAGTGCGTCTTGTCAGAATTTGTTGGGTTTGGCCCTGCCGCCGGAGACGACCATTGCTGTTGAACCACATCAACAAAAAGCTGTGGGGCGGGAACAACATCCGCCTGGACTGTGGCTTGGGAGAAAAGAGGGTCCGAAGGCCCCGGTTGCTCCTTCTGCGGTTCTGGCAATTGGCTACCCAGATTCGCCGATGTAATGGCCTTACGCAGCGACGATTTGAAAAGGCCAGGTGGAAAAAGCCCCATGAAGGGAGGTTGTTCCGGCTGCAGCCCTTCATCGTCCGACAGTTCCAGATCATAACGACCTTCTTCATCGGATGCCTGGTCATGGCTATGATGAGAACGGTCTGAGGAATAAGTCTCATGCAATTCCTCATAGTCAGCCTGGTATGGATGCTGCAGGCCCAAGCCATGCTCAGATGGTGAAGCTGCTGGATCCCAGCCGCGATGCCCTGTTTGACTGCATCCGCTATCATGGACTGTAGGTCAGCAGAGGACACTGGAACCGGATCGGAATCCGATCTGAGTCCGGCTGCGGTCGGGGTGAAAGTGGCTGATGTGGGCGCCCTGGCTGAGGAGCATTTGACCATTCAGGGGGGTGGGCCCCAGAGGTCAGTTTGATCGGCATTGGACATGTGAATGTCTATTGACATTTGATCTACTGAGCCTGCAATGGAAGGGCTCTGGAGGGGGCCTGAGTTGTTTGTTGTGCCTCCGGTTGGGAGGTAGAGGGGCGATCTCTCTTGTCAGATTTTTCGCAAATTTTATTGAGAGCCTTATCCCTCCTGCGCTCATCTTTTTCAGCGGCTTTAGAGCACTTGTCGGCCTTGGAACCCTGAGAATCAGGGCGATTGGCTGAGGCCGATCTTTTGTGCTCCCTGGATCCTGATTTATCAGCCATATTATTAGATAGAAGGCTCACACCAGGCCCCTGCAGCTGTCCAAAAGGAGGTCTCGGGACCTGAACTGGTATAGCTCTGGATAGGCCTGACCACCACGGCCGAACGGTGAAACTGGAGTGCAAGACTCCTGATCGGGGCTGTGGAAGGACTAGAGTTCCCTGGTCAGGGAAGTGACAGAGCTGCCATCGTTAAATGGAGCACTAGACTCCTGAGTCAATTCTTCCCCTTCGTTCAGGGAGCTGAATGTCCGGCCATGAGCCGCTATGTGGCCGTCGTTAAGTGGAGCATGAGACTCCTGATAAAAGAGCTTGCCCTGAGGAAACAGGACAGAGGTCCTGCCAATACATCTGTTCAAAATGGCTTCAGGCCAGAATAGTAGCTGCAGCACAAAATGGCGGCAAGCAGGGAACACCAATCTCAGAGCCCTGTAGGACAGAAAGGGCCGTAACTCTGGCTTCGCCACTCATAAATGGAGCACTAGACTCCTGATGTGAAGAGGAGTGCGAAACTCCTCATGGCAACCTTGGTTGGAGCACTAGACTCCTGCAATTTAATGGCCACAATGACTGATTCGCCGCTAAGTGGAGCGTGAGGCTCCCGGTAATGGCAGCAAGCTGGGGAAGCAACGTGGAGTGCTAGGAATGCTGCCTTCGTTTACTATCTTCATCCCGATGGGCAACTTCCCGGCTATCAATATCGGCAGGCAAAAGTGAACTGAGGCCAGAGCGGCAAAAGAAATTTTTTTTAAAAAAGTGCAGCCTTCAAAATGGCCGCCGCAACTGCTTTCTTTGCTCCAAACTGCTCAGAAGACCTCACTCTCTCCATTTATGCACAAGGGGATAGAAGGAATCAATAGAAAGGATCCCAGCAGAGAGGAGGAAGCCAGAGAAGCAGGCTTTTAAAGGGAGGCACCCAGCCACTGAAGTGGCTGGCCTCAAGTCAGAAATCTCAATACCAAAGACAATCCAGAGCAACAGAAATCCGTCCAATTAATAATAGCAATGACTCACTGAGATGACAAATAGAGTCAGCTAAAAACTCACAGTTCCACCAATCACTAGTAACAATGAGGGTTGAAATGGCACACAGATATGGAGAAATGCTCTCGCACGTCTGTCCACGCTGAGGACCGAGACGAAAGCTGGAAGCCCTAGCAACAGCAGCAGGGTTTTTCAGCTCTGACAGACTCGGTCCAATCAGCTGAAGGCAAGAGTTAACCCATTCCTGGATGCTATCTCAACCCACTATGGAGAATGCTGCCATCCACCATTTTATTTTCATGTATGTCCCAGGGACCCAAAGAGAGGTCCTAAAGCATTGTGGGAAAAACAGGCTTGCAACTGGTACTCTGCCAACTTCCCTTTTTCTTTACTCAAAGGAATCTAAAAAAGACAAAATCGGTTGGTAGGCATGTGGTATTTGATGCTGGAAAACAGAAATATTGGATATAAATTAGAAATGCACATTTCTGTTCATCTCATTTTTATCGGGAGTGCATGTGTGATGCATAAGCGGTCACCTTAACAAGTTCTGCAGCCTTGTTGACCATATGGTGAGATTAGATCATACCCCATTAGATCATACCATTTGAGAGAATGCCTTGAAACCAAAAATGAGTTATCCAGAAGGTTGTGTTTTGATGATTTCTAGAGGAATAGATGGTCCTTGATTTAAAAAGACACCTGCCTACCCTGTGTTTCTAGTTTAGTAACTCTATCACTTAGGTATCCATGATGGAGGCATGGGGAGAAGGAGCTGTTGATAGGGTAGGTGGAAATCCAAAGCAAACCAGCCCATGGCTCACCGGGGAGCTGATCATTCTAATGTGAAGAATGAAGGCTACCTTGGAAACAAGAAGATTCCTGCTGTGCCTTAGCTAACAGCTGCAGAAGGAAGGGGGAAACCTGCTGAATTCCATAGTCAGTCACCAAAGGGCCATCTCGTGTCCATCTGAGATAAATCCAGCAGTCATGGCCTGACTTCTCCAATCACCCTTGCAAAAAAGGCTTTGCAATCAGAAAACTCAGGATGGCACAGGATGCAAGCAGTTGACCGGAGATGCTCAATGGATGGCACTGACAGTTGTGGCTGTGCAATCAGCTGTTATGCAAAGTTCAGCAGGTGCTGGAGACATTGCAGAAGCAGCCTGCTAATCCTACAAGGAAGAAAAATGCTTTCTGGAATGCAAAGGCGGATGAAACCTATTAGGGTCATAGTTTGCCCAGCTGGCAAGCCCAGAAGCATTCCCCACATTCTACTTTCAATTAATCCTAACTAAATCAGTAGGCAGCCTCCTTTGCCAAAAAGGAAGGAGGAGGAGGATTCTAGATTTGCATATCTAGCTGGGTCGGCAAAAACTCCCATGAATAGCAATAGCAATAGCAGTTAGACTTATATACCGCTTCATAGTGCTTTACAGCCCTCTCTAAGCGGTTTACAGAGTTAGCATATTGCCCCCAACAATCTGGGTCCTCATTTTACCCACCTCAGAAGGATGGAAGGCTGAGTCAACCTTGAGCCGGTGAGATCTGAACCACCGAACTGCAGCTAGCAGTCAGCTGAAGTAGCCTGCAGTGCTGCACTCTAACCACTGCGCCACCTCAGCTCTTGAAGAGGTGACAATAGGATTTGGTTCCATCTGCACATTTCTCCTGAAATTGAGGCTGGGATCAACTGGTCAGTGAGAGTGATTCCATTGTCTGAAGGGATTCATACCTTTTTTCATAAACCCAGGCACAGTCTGAATATGTGGACACAAATGTGAGGTGGGGCTGCTGTGCTAGATGGTATTGTGAGCTTCAGCATTTGAGCTACAAAGGAAGTGACACTTCCTGAATTTGTTAGGCTGGAGCCCAAATTTTAAAAATTAGCTCTGAGTAGGAGGCAGATATGATCCCTGCAGGACTAGACTAACACAGTAGCGCATCTGGTCTGCCTTCCATGGTAGCCAAATATAATTTGTCCCCAGAATCTCATGAAGTAAAATATTTACTAGCACACAGATTCTGAACATAAAGGCAATCTTAGTTGTCATGACTAAAACATGCTTCCCCTCTGTTGTTTTCCCTCTAATAGCAGACAGAAAGAAAACTTTTTGTTTTGCATATATTGAACTGTAAACCATCATATATTCAATGGGTGGGAATTTGGAGCTCTCTAAAGCTGCTCTGAACGTTGGTGAGTCCTTAACTCCAACTGCCCTCACTGTTGGCCATGATGGACTGCTGAAGGTCATCATTCAACAAGATCTCTTATAGTTGAAGGCATACCAAGTTCAATTTTTAAAACATCTGGAGGACTAGCGGTTCCTTACTCTGAGCTACACTTATGGAGCTCTATTGAAAATACAATAATAGTTTAAAATAGCCATATATGGATGGATTTTGGTGATAGGTTCTAGTTCTCCTAGATGTGGGTAATATCAGAAGTTCCTCAGAGGAAAAAAGAGCTCAATATACAATTCTGTAGTAAACCCAGACTTCGAGTCAGTCTCCAATACTTATCCAATGAGAAATAGAAGTCTGAATGTTAGGTTGGAAAGAGGTAATATACACTTGGAGTCCAGATTTGAAATCTTGGGAGTAGAGGGCAGCCAGCAAAAGACCATGGGAAGAGCACCAGAGGAGCCCAATTTTTTAAAAAGATCACCTGTCTGTCCTCCAGGCATTCCAAGCATGTCACAGGGGAAATACAAGACTTTCAGAATGTCCCTCTGTTGAGCAGTAACAGCCCACAGGACAGAAGAGGACATTTTCTTCCTTAATCCCAGCAGGTGACTGAATTGTGCAAGGGGAACGCTTGCCCTTGTAACTCTATCCCAACAGCAGATACTATTCTTGTTCTCGGCAAGGCCTACTACGCCTTTTCAGTATCCAGGGATCTGCCACCACCATCAGTCCCAAGCAGTAAATTGCCAAATAATTACTCCGTTTACACTTGCAGCTCTTTCAATGATTGTGAGTAGCAGGCTAATCACTCCAGTGCCAACTCAGGCTATATTTGCATAGCATTTGTTGACCACAATATATCTAATCAGTAAAGGAATGTTGTCAATGATCACTAAGGCAAACAGTCCTTATTTACTGAGGCATTGTTCTTCCAGTACTGGGTTTCAAGCAGTGCCTAGTAATAGTCTTCTCGGTTCAGCTCACTCCAAACCTGCTGGACTACAACTCCTATCATCCCTGTCATGATTGTGTTAGCTACGGATCAGAATAGGCTGGCACATCTGGAGGCTGGCAGCTTGCAGAAACTGGAGTTGCATCGTTTTGCCAACAGTAGCAGGGAAAGAGAAAATGTCTCCTAAACACGCCAGCAAAGATTTTGCACCTGCTCGGGTTTCATTTATATGCCCTTCCCTGATGGATGTGTGAACATATTGATCTTCACTGCCTGCCAAGCCAAAATATCCTGCTGTAATTAAAAAATCTGGACCGCTATAGCTAATGAACATTTACATTCAAAAACAGAGCTCTGTTTTCTCAGGTAGGGTTCTGCATCAAAGCATTGTAGGAAGCTGCCCAAAGTACCATCCTAATCCTAATTGTGGAAAATGTTATATTTCTGACCTGTGGAAGCTGGGTTCATGCACTTCATTAGGCTATATTAACTGACTTGGTTTTAACTCAGCAGATTATTGAGTTTAGGCTTAGGTTGAGTCTTTAGGTGTGTAACTCATTCTTCATGGTTTAGTATAATGTGTGACCTCAGCCAATATCGTTCATTCAAAAACCACCATTTAAAAACAGTTTGGCACCATCCACAAACCTACCACTGAGATGCCGGGCCTGAGCCCAGTTTATTGTGCATATCCTAGCACAGAGGTCTTCAAACTTGGCAACTTTAAGACTTGTGGACTTCAACTCCCAGAATTCTCCAGCCAGCTATGCTGGCTGGAGAATTCTGGGAGTTGAAGTCCATAAGTCTTAAAGTTGCCAAGTTTGGGGACCCCTGTCCCTAGCATAAGTATTCTTTAGAACTTTTCTCATCTTTGCAGATACTGGCTAGTAAAAAGGGATTCCAGAGTTTGTCATTATTTTCCTGACATTTCTCAATTTCATCTTAATTTTCAATGATAAGCGAAAAGAACTAAGTTGTTTTAAACAGGTGCTGGCATCATCTGTAACAAAAGTTACTCTTGCCCTGACTAGGAAAAGCCACCAGAGCAAACTTATGACAGCATATTTTCAAAAGAAAAGACATTAGCTAGAATTTCCTTCTCCTTTCCAAAAATATCCAATACTATTTTTGCATTGCATTCTTACCCACACTTAATGGCTTTCTTAATTAATCCAATTTACCATTTGCAAAATACACTGAATCATAAATTGAACATATGAGCGAGGGCCACAGTCACATTAGACCACGGGTGTCAAACTAGCTGCGTCACGTTGCCATCACGTGACGTATCATGATGTTTTTTTCCCTTCACAGAACTGGGGTGGGCGTGGCCTTCGCATGACGCATCCGGCCCTCAGGCTGCCAGTTTGACACCCCTGCATTAGACTAAAATGCAATTGGCCAATTTATGATTCAGTGTGGATGCTACCAAGTAAGATTGCCTCTAACCCCTGAACTCCATCTAGGTTAGACTGTGCAGCAGCTTTCAGAAAGCTCTTATTTCTTCACTATCCTGAGCTCTGTTCAAAGGGTCCCCTTTCTCCTATCACAAGAGAATCCAAGTTTAAAACCTTGCTTGATCAGCCATACATTGACATACATTCTTTGCCCAACGTGTAGGTGAGAGAAACATTTGCATCACCTTTGGAGCCCATTCTAGTAAGCTCACGGTACAGTATGCCCATGCAATTTTCATGGTGACCATATTGAAGCACTTTGCCTTTTTCCAGGATAGTTTTTTTGACTTCTCAGTCTAATTTACAGTCTTGAGATTTTCAGTGATTACCTATCCACACAATTTCAAAAGCCAGGCCAATGATACTGGCTTTTGAAATTGGCCAGGGGCCAGCTTGGTGCTGCTATATCTAGTTGGGTAGATCTCTCTCTGGCTCAGATTCCTACCCTGGCTTTCAAGAAATCAATGACAATGATTTGGGTTGCAGATTTAGTTTGGTGAGTTCTTGGTGTTATCTGAGCTTGGTTGTTTTTCTGCAGTCGTGTTGTTAGCAAGCTAGATAAGTCATCTCAACAGCGCTTGGGGGAATGGAGTTTACTGGTTGTTTATATCTAATAACTTGCCCTGCCAGTCTTGATTGGGTGTGGTTTGTTCCTTGATGGTTCCTTGATTGTTTATCTGATGCCGTTTCCTGCTTATCGGGAGGTTGGCTGCTAGGAAACATATGGGTCTGAAAATGTTTTTCTTTCCTTGACATTTCTTTTTTGATTTTTTAAGCCCCCCCCCCCCAAAAGAGGATACAGAAAGAAGGGATGAAACAAATCATGCACAGGCACCAGTTCTAAAATTTACTATGATTCTTGTCTATATCAGCTTGAATGGGAAGCTATTCAGAATGAGGAGGAGCCAAAAGAAATGGTCTTTTCACTCAGTTTATCTTCTGTTGCCCCTGATAGTATGGCTTCATATTTCCTTTTTCATCACTACTATCTCGCCAATTGGTTGATGTTGCTTTATGCAGATATATTTTGCTGCACCCTACAACTGATTCTGACCTGGTTTAGAAAAGAAAGACAATTGTCTTTCAAACTTCTGGAATATTTATCCAGTGAAAGTAAATCCTGGAACTTTGAAAGGGCTGTTCACCGTGACTTATCATATTTATTTACCTGGTGACTGAAATCGTGTATGAAATAGATCCTTCAGACTGTAATGGGAAAATCATATTTTAGCTCCATTTTTAAAATCTCCCTGTAAATAGAAAACTGCCACCAAAGGACAAGACAGCTACTTGTCACACTTTTATTTTTGTTTGCAGGAATGATTTAAACATCATTAAAGAACACAAAAATGAAGCAGACATTTGTTGAATGAATGATATATCCCTTTCTCTTGCCTTACCCTGATATATTATCTTTCTACACACATAGAACGTTAAGTGCCTTAGTGCATACATATGAATGGGCACGCATCCATCCCCACAAACATATATGTATAATATTTGGGTCGTGAATTCATATAATTTCAGGGGAGGTAATAATATCCACCAGAACTTGATTTCACCATAGATATGATTGCAATTCCCTGCAAATACAGAAAACATTAAATCCAGCTTTCTGCCTATTGGCAGCTCGTAATCTCTCCCAGTATCTCTCAGCACCTGGTTTGCCTTTAAAGCTCACTTGAACATGATGTCACTTTTTTCCTATCAGCCCTGGAAATGTTGCAATATCTCATCTGGGGAAGTTTGCTTTGCTGAGCCTCTAAAAAACTGCTCCTGATTTCTTTACCATTTGACTGTTTCTGTTCTCTGGCATGATGTAATCGGAGGCACACAATTTATAATAAACTGAACAGGGAGCTACCTGCCCAGAGGCTAATCAACTTGGCTTTGTGGGTCTCCCTATCTGGGAAACAGATTAGAAAATTACAGCAAATCAAATTAATGGTGAAAAGTTCCCATAGCCTGAAAGTTGGGTGGTTGCTTCACAGGACTCAGAGTTTTGGAAAGAGGAGGAAAGCAAATATGATACCATTCAGTGTTGTTTTGAGGGGACATCCAAGGCTTGACTCAGCATAAGGGACGGGAGTTCCCAAATGGAAATGGCCTGGGAGTGTAAGATTAGACTCATACATCACCAACTGGCTGCAATACATAAGGAGGAAAGGGCAACTTATTTGTGTACTTTAGCAGCCACTATCGTAGTGTGAAAATGACTTGCTTTGTATACAAGGGTTGAATGGAAAGTAATTCATCCAATGTAATAAATTGACAACAGATGGCAGTACTGATGCACTAGAAGTTCTGATATATTCTTTAGTGTTGTCCTTTCATTGCAATTGGTGTGACATTGTTGAGAAAAAGTTGCATTGCTATTGTTTGTAATATAGGTCTACAGTGAGTACACATCGGTGATTTAAAAAAAAATTGTGATTGTCTTTTGATTGATGAAGGTGTCCCTCCAACTGAAATTCATTGCCAAATGCAGGTTGTGTTTAATGTGACTTGTGTTGACATGAGTATTGTGCATCAGTGGACCAAAAATGTGGTGAACTGGAAACAACTGATTTGTGAAAGAGGAATAAAGTGGATAATGTGTAACAGCAAGCCACGAATTTCAAATGAGAAAGGTTGACAAACAAATTAGAGACAATCTGTGAATCAAAGAAATTGCTGTCAAGCATGGCATTTCACAAGAACATATGGGTCACATTCTTGATGTTCTCAAATACTTTAAAATTTGTGTGAAGTGGGTTCCTCAAAAGCTGATGGCAGCAAAGA
The DNA here is from genome assembly GCA_003457575.1 of Thermophis baileyi. Classification (NCBI taxonomy): domain Eukaryota; kingdom Metazoa; phylum Chordata; class Lepidosauria; order Squamata; family Dipsadidae; genus Thermophis; species Thermophis baileyi. Next base: position 4,298,129 of record QLTV01004082.1, on the reverse strand, counting down.
AATCTTTGAGAATTGAAATTTGACAATTATCACTACATGAATGAAGGCAAGGATTTCTTCAATGCATTGGGTCAGCTAAAAAACCATGGCTCACCATTACGATGAAGCATCAGCCCAGAATATCATCACAAGGTGTCCCCTGTGGGAGAAACTACTCAAGCTTTAGCAGGAAATCTCATAGTTATTTTGGGGCAGAGGTGGGTTTCAGCAGGTTCTGACCAGTTCTGGAGAACCGGTAACGGAAATTTTGATTAGTTTGGAGAACCGGTAGCGGAAATTTTGAGTAGCCCCACCCCCATCTATTCTCTGCCTCCCGAGTCCCAGCTGATCAGGAGGAAATGGGGATTTTGCAGTAACCTTCCCCCAGGAGTGGGGAGGGAATGGAGATTTTGCAGTATCCTTCCCCTGGAGTGGGGAGGGAATGGAGATTTTACAGTATCCTTCCCCTGCCACACCCACCAAGCCACGCCCACAGAACTGGTAGTAAAAAAAATTGAATCCCACCACTGTTTTGGGGGGGTGCAGATGGTGTTAATCACGTGTATTTCCTTAAACCTGCACCACTATTAACCCAGAACATTGCAGTGCAACACTCAAAACTTTGCACTAATACCTAAGCAGAGTTCACAAGCACAAGAAGGAAATTTTGCTGCAATATGATTTTAGGCTTCACAACTCACAAGCCACCCACGAGGTAATTGTGAAGATGAATCTCACCATCTTACACCACACCATCCACCATACTGGGCAATTTATTTATTTATTTATTTTATTTTATTTATTTGTCAAGCATGTATAAGATAACAGATATAAGTATAAACATGATTATGAATAAAGGAAATGTATACGAATAAATGGGGGACAGTAGGACAGGGACGGTAGGCACGTTGGTGCGCTTATGCACGCCCCTTACAGACCTCTTAGGAATGGGGTGAGGTCAACAGTAGACAGTCTAAGGTTAAAGTTTTGGGGGTTAGGGGATGAAACCAGTCAGTCAGGTAGTGCATTCCAGGCATTGACCACTCTATTGCTGAAGTCGTATTTTCTGCAATCGAGTTTGGAGCGGTTTACATTAAGTTTGTATCTATTGTGTGCTTCGTGTGTTGTTGCGGTTGAAGCTGAAGTAGTCATTGACAGGTAGGACATTGTAGCAGATAATTTTGTGTACTACGCTTAGGTCAGACCGAAGGCGTCGTAGTTCTAAGTTGTCTAAGCCCAAAATTTCAAGCCTGGTAGTATAAGGTATTCTGTTGTGAGCAGAGGAGTGGAGGACTTTAAAAGTACTTTACAAGTACTTTTCCCCAAATTGAAACATCTTTGTAAATATTTGATTCAATTGAAGAGGTGGAAAAGATGATCTGAACTCATTGATGAGACAAAATGTAGAGTTCTTTCATGACAGAATGAAGAAGCTTGTCCTTCATTTCAGAAATAGTGAATGGAGGTGCATTGGAACAGCCAAAGAACCATGACTCGCCATTATGATGAAGCATCAGCACAGAATGTAGGGAAGACTAGACCCTGGGTCTTCCCTCTCCAAGTCTATCATCGTAATCACATCACACTGTCTCAATAGTTTAGCTTATAGTAGCAAATCATTCACTTATGCTAAATTATAAACATTATTAACAGCATTAAGAGTTTAACACAACTGAGAGATCAGCAGATAATCTACAGCACTCCTGGGAAGCTCACAAGGGCCCTCAAGTCTTCATCTGAACCAAGTTAACCAAGTTGTTCTTATAGAGCAGGGCTGTCGAACTCCTGGCCCGGTTTAGCGAAGGGGGAAAAAAGTCCTGATACATCACGTGATGCCGCCGTGACGTTTGACACCCCTGTTATAGTGTTTATGGTTTAATGGATTAATGTGATCCATGAAATTAATCATTGGCACTTTGTTCAATGGTACCTTTTCCCAGGAAAGTATAGATAAGATTGCAACTTTGAGAATTGGACAAGTTCAGCTTTTGGTTTCTGCCTCTCATTTCGCAATTTAGAGACAAATCAAATAAGAAAAAATAATTTGTTGTTACCTATGCTGCGTCCACTGTAATTGCCTTTGCAGCATCGTATTATTGCCTGACCTTCCAATCCACCCTCCAATCAATAGGAGAATGCCACTGCTAACCTAAGAATGGCCAATGACCATGCCCATTGGAGACAATGGGACATTTCTGGTGGATACCAAGCTGGTGAAGGCTGTATGATGTTCTCCGTTTGTTGTATAATCTTCCAACAGTAGATTACAGATAGTCCTCGACTTACCACAACTGACCCCCAAATTTCCATGGTTAAGCAAGTTTTGCCCCATTTTACCACCTTTCTTGCCACAGTTGTTAAGTGAATCACTGCAGTTTAGAAACATAGTTAAGTGAATTTGGCTTCCCCATTGGTTTTGCTGGTCAGAGGTTCAGAAAAGGTGATCACAAGAATACTGCAGCCATCATAAATAGCATGCCAATTGCCAAGCGCCCAATTTTGATCACGTGACCACGGGTATCCTGCAACAGTTGTATGAAAAATGGTAACAAGTCACTCTTTTCAGTGCCGTTGTAACTTCATGGATCACAATGGTTGTGAGTTGAAGACTACCTGTATTTTGTAATCAACCCAGCCAATTTTGTATGAATATCACATAATTTAAAAATTGTCCCTATCCATGAATTTTCTCCGGTTTCTATATGTGTACTTTTTTTTGCACTGTCATATCTTATTTGATTATCTAACAGTTGAGGAATCATTATACTATAGTAATGCAAGCTATGCTCTCGGCATCCAAATTTGAAGATTGCTTGATAATGGATATTTTAAACTCATAATGCGCACAGAACTCATGTTTGTTTTTTCTTCCTAGAGAACGATACTGAATTATGTCCCAGGGGATGAAGTTTTAAAAAGCAATAACTGATTTTCAGCTATCTTTGCCTTTTGCATAAGGTGCGTTCTTCTTCCCATCTGTTATCTGTTTAGGATTTTTATCCTACAGATTCAGACAGCTGGGTATTAACTGCATAACTAAGCTCATGAATCTGGAGCATTAAGAGATCCTGGGAAAGGAAGGAGCAATGATGATCACTTGTCATGTGTTTATATACCGCGCAATTTTATTCCAGATCAAGAATGCAGCTCTTGCTCTCTGGCTTCTATATTGGCAAAAGTATTGTAACAAGAAAACCAAGCACCACTGCAATGGAATATAGTTTAATGCTTTATTTAAATACACTCGATTGGATTCAGACTTAGCCGTGTTTAAAGCAGGTCCTTGAAAATTAAAGACTCAAGATTTCAACTGCAGAATTCACATACTGTGTTTGACTTACTGCAGTGTGTGGGAACTCAGCCAGTTTAACAATTGTGCTTCAGTGTGGTGTGTTAATTTCTCCAATAAGTCTCTTTTTAAATATGTATGGCTCCAACAAAATGATTATATTGAAGAAAATTGGATTGTTGAGTATTTTCAATAGCAGATGGATTTGTTCTGATGTAAACAGTATGCTGATGTGGAGCTAACCCAATAACAGATCATTGTCTATTATTGGGTTAGCTACTGTAACGTTACAGAAAGACTGAGTTCACACCATACACTAAACAATGTGTTAAAGCACCTTTTGGGCACCAGGGGCCGGTTCTGTGGAGAGAGTTTTCCTGCGGACCAGAGTTGTCGTGGTTTCATGTGCTGCTTGCATCCCGCAGATGGGACTTCGCTTGTTTGCACGGCCCGGTTTCTGGCATGCCGCGGCCCGCTGCCAGTCCATGGACTGGGGGTTGAGACCCCTGTGTTAAAGAATACTCAGGGGACAAACCTACCATACAAACAACTATATTAGCTTTTTTTATAACAGGCTTCACATCCTATGAACATACATTATGAAAGAGTTGGGAGGGGAGGATAGAACAAAGAAAACACAAATATCAGATAGGATAGGATAGGATAGGATAGGAAAGGAAAGGAAAGGAAAGGAAAGGAAAGGAAAGGAAAGGAAAGGAAAGGAAAGGAAAGGAAAGGAAAGGAAAGGAAAGGAAAGGAAAGGAAAGGAAAGGAAAGGAAAGGAAAGGAAAGGAAAGGAATAAAAAAAATAGTAGGAACACAAGTGTGTGTATGCAGCAAAGGGGAACTAAATAGGCAAAAGGCAGCTAAGGACTGAAATATTGAGTTGAACTAGGCTGCCATATATTTAGCAGTTCTTTTGCATATGTTTTTAGTATTTTAGACCATAACTAGTTTATGAACATTCCAAGAGGTGAAAGAAAAATGTCAGTATAGAATGCTGGTAGACAGTATAAACTCTGTGGGGAAATGGGTCAGTTGGTTTGGAACTGAACAATGCTGGAGCAGACGTGGGGCAGGAAAAGTTTCTTCTCTTGGTGAGAAGCTTAGGCACATAGGCAGAAGTGCTCAGAAGGCAATGTTGCTTTTGTAAGCTTTCAGCCAGAATTAAACTCTATCCGTCCATCTGGAAATAATGAGGAGCTCCTAACTCCAAATTCTTGTCATAACCCGGCCTGTGGTTTAATTTCATAATTTTATGTTAAACTATTATTTTCTTGAGAAACTTGCTTCCTTTGAGCATCAAATTTACAAAAAAAAAGACAAAAGGTCCCCTCAGCCTTTAGCATAATTGGAAATTTGGAAAATAAATAGCATTATTTTGTTGATTTTATTCCACAAATAATATCAGATTTGCCAAGATATGTTGAAGGCAAAACTAAACTTGCAGGCTATTCTGGTACAAATATAATAGAAATGCAAATTAGAGTATTTCCCTCATTCATCACATGAACAATGGGCTTTAAAAAATTAAACCATCCTCTGCAGTTTGTAAGATTCCTAACACTCTGCTTGGAAGGCATTGTCACAGAGTGGCTCAGATGCAATCTGAGATGATTACCTTAAGCAAATAGATTTTTTAAAAAAATTTCAAATGGCTTGTACAAGTGATAGCAATACTTCTGACCTAACCTAATACTCCAGGTAAGAAAATGTTGAACACTTGTTCCAGGTTCTTCTACTGGTACATACTTATCCCAGCTAGAATAAAAGCATTTTCTACCAAGGTGCCAGAACCTAATCCCAAGTGAAGTTCTTCAGCTGCTTCATATCCAGCCTTCCAAGAAACATTGAAAAATCCGCATTTTTAATGATTGATGAAAACTCTACATAGAGAGGATGTTTTCCTTTTATCACTTTACAGATCAGTTCTTTCTGCTGTGCTACTCTTAATTATTGCATTTCTTTTCATTAACTCCTGTGAAGAATTTTTAACATAAAGGGAGGCTTATTACGTAGTCCTCGACTTACGACCATAACTGAGCCCAAAATGTATGTTGTTAAGTGATAAATTTGTTAAGTGAGTTTTGCCCCATTTTACAACTTTTCTTAACACATTTGTTAAGTGAATCACTGCAGTTGTTAAATTAATAATACAATTGTTAAGTGAATCTGATTTCCCCATTGAATTTGCTTGTCAGAAGGTTGCAAAAGGGGAACACATGACCCTGGGACACTTCCATCGTCATAGATATGAGTCAGTTGCCAAGCATCTAAATTTTATTCACCTGACCGTGGGGATGCTACAACGGTCATAAGTGTGAAAAATGGTCACAAGTCATTTTTTTTCCAGTGCTGTTGTAACTTCAAATGGTCACTAAACGAACTGTTTAGTGTTTAAGTCGACGACTACCTGTATTAACAATTCATTTTCCAACATTTTTGCTGATTGAAGAACTAGCTGTTCCCCAGGCATTTAAGTCAGGTGTAGGAGTTCTGTTGTTGTGGGTGAGTTAACAGTTTCTTGGGCTCCAGACTTTGCCAGGTGGGTTGTGGGTGGCCATTTCCTCAGAGACAGCCATTTTGGAAATGGCAGCACTGACCCCACATGACAGTAATTCAGCAATCAGGGTCAAAAAATGCTCTGAATATTTCAGATGTTCATCACTTTGGATAACATGGCAGTCCTAACATGACACATGATTCTTTTTTTTAAGCATCTGATGTCAAAACAGATCAAGCTGGCTACTTTTCTGCTTCCAGGCAGAATTTATATAAAGAGTTCTTGTATGGAAACCTCTGTTATGATAGGGATTCCACACACCATGGAGAAAATGTCTAAATTCGACCTTTAAAAAAATAAAAAAAGATTTTCAGAAAGCAGTGGTGGTTAATAACTAGTAACATTCCCTTCTCCAAACACAATCACATTTAGATTTTTAAGAAGATACAGCTGCATGAAATGGCTTTACCAAGTTATATTCATATGGTTTGAATTAGGTTCTTGTAGACATTACAGAAGCTTCTTACAATGGAGATTTCTTAATGCACATTTGTACTTGAAAGGAACTTAACTTTATCATATTATTAATTCATGCTTTTTATCTTTAAATATGATAAAGTATAAAGTATAAAAATGATGGATGTCTTAGAGTTCAGTTTGCAAAGTCAGAACATGTTGACAGGCACAGTAACTATTTCTTACTTTTTCAACTGAAGTGTAAATTGTCTTGAACGGCAGCTTTAATTAAACTTAGACTGGGCCAGGCGTCATTTTGCGAATCCAAGTTTTCTGCAAGGAAGGAGGATGGAGGAGCTCTGCAAGCTGTTTCTGTAAAATTGACAGGAGCAGGTGCAGCAACATTTCAATCAGTTTCAACAAAATGTTCTCAAAAGACCACCTGTCTTGTTGGATTTTAGCCATAACTTTTCCACATTTGTTCCCCAATAGAGGATTATTCACTAACGCACAGCAACAATACACAGACTATTTCTCCCTGCTGCAATTTTTATTTTACTTATTCATTGGATTTCTAAGGTTGCCAAATCATCAAATTACATAAGGCAGCATGTAGGACAAATTAAAAATACAATATAACAGTAAAAAAAGAGACAGGTAATAAATAGCTGTCCAGGAATACAATAGCAGTAACACTTAAACTTATATACCGTTCCATATAGTAGTGGGTTCTAAAACCCTTTACTACCGGCTCGCACGCATGCGCAGGTCCCGGGCAGGTGGGCGGAGCCTCCCGCCACCGCCGCTACCGGTTCTAAGAACCGGGCCGAACCAGGAGCAACCCACCACTGGTTCCATGGTTTACAATATCAGAATATTGCCGCCAACAATATGGGCCCTTATTTTACTGAGCTCGGAAGGATGGAAAGCTGAGTCAATCTTGATCCAGTCAGGATCGAACTCCAGACTGTGGACAGAGTTAGCCTGCAGTACTGCATTCTAACTACTGCACCACCAGGGCTCCTACACAAAAAATTAAACTAGTCATAGCATACCACTGGCCGCATGGCCCGGCCTGCTGGAGGAACCAGGTCTTTATGGTTTCCCTAAAGGACAGCAGGATTGGGCCATGTGGGGCTCGGAAAGAAGCAGGAGCACCAACAAAGAAGGCATTCCAGGGTCCCATAACATTACATCCCTAACTTCTTGCGCTATTAAAAAGATAGCAGGAGATTTGTATTATCAGACTTGCAAGATTCTGTTCATGTGACTTATAACAAAGTAGAACAAGCTCATATGGTCATGATTCCTGTCTACCAGGATCTATCAGAAAGGCAGGCAGTTGCAATAGTACAAACTGACTGAGTTATGAGAGACCTTCCATCTCTGGCTAGTTCTATTATATCACACCAAAGACTTGAAATAAACAACGTAATGTGATATTATGCCCTGTGCTTCCTCATACAACAACACTAGCTACTGCTTGGAGGGCAAAGAAATACATGAGATTGATAATGCCAAGAGATAGTGACTGGCCCAAGGTCACCCACCCAACTTTGTGCCTAAGACGGAGTTAGAACCCGTGATCTACTGATTTCTAGTCTGGCGCCTTAAGCAATATATACCTTTCATTCAGGGCTTTAGAAAGTCAAGCAATGACAACAGCAGCCAGAGCAACACTACATTGAGACAAGAAAGAATTAATTCCTAATTCATGTACATTAATCAAGGATAAAAGAGTTAGTTTGTACAGTAGCTGCTTTCTGAGAATATGTGCACTCCAGTATAATGGGAACTCTCACATAGCCGTATAATACAGCTGCATCAGGGCTATAAACTGAAATAATCTCCTACAATGGATCTTCTATGATACTAAACCAGAGGAAGTTCTTTTTAAATTGGAAACATCTGTGCATGCAGCTAGGTCTCAGTGTTGCACTCTGTGCTAGAGAGATTCTGAATTCTAGTAACACATCTTAAATTCTACCTTGCAGGCAAAGGTAGCCAAGAGAAATGTTCAGTACAGGTACCATATGACCGTGAACCGTGCTCCAATCAGCAGCCTGACTGCTGCATTTTATAAATTGCCATTTTTGGATATTTTTCATGGGTAGCTCCACAGAACCAAGGCACAGATCATTCTCATTGTAGATAACTGGCTCAGGAAGGATTGCAGTTGGCACAATGGCTGCCATTGGGCAAACATGTTCCTTTCCACTACTGCCATCTGCAAATCCAGTCAATTGCCACTCCAAAACTGCAAATCTGCTCACTCTAAAGGAGCACAACCCCATTCAGAACCAGCTTCACTTTAATCACCTTAATTTTTTCCTTACCAACATTACCTCCAGCCTGTCTGGATTGAATTTCAGCTTTGTATTCCTCATCCAGGCGATGATCAAGATTAGACAACGATAAGGATTTTTTTAGGACTAGATGGTAAGATGCAGTAGAGCAGAATGTCATCAAATAATGACAGCATTTCATTCTAGAGCTCTGAATTAATTCCTCCAGCTACCGTATTTCAAGTAGCTGTTAGTATGCAAGGTAACACAGAGTTCTGTAGAACGCCATCACTCAACTCTCTTCAGCACTTGGCAGAATAATTTTATTTAAAACACTGTGGAAATTATTCATTTTAGCACCTCTTCTTATGTACAATTCTAGATTTTAGCAGGCAGGAATACTTTCAATGGTGGACCCAACTGTATATGATTACTGATAAACTGAGAAGACCAACAAGGAGGCCGAAAACTAGCAGGGCACATGCCTGTGAATAAAAGTGAGACAAACAGAAGAATCTTAAAAGCAGAAATCAATTAATATTTTGTTAATTAAAGCAATTATTGTAATGGCATCATTTTACTTTTTAGATACTGGTAGAGTTGCATTTAAAACACATCATATCAATATGTTTTCAGATGGATATGTGGGTATCATTGAGAAAAGGACAACACCCTGCAATAAACAAGCTAGATTTGTGGCTTAGGAAATGATTTTAGCAGAACTGCCCTTGTCAACTGACTATGGCTATAGCAATAAGAGCTGTGCAAAATAACTGGCCAAATGCCAAACCAATTGGACTGATTCATGCAGATGCAAGAGATGTCCAAATCAAAGCAAGCCTCCTCCAAAAAATAAAAAAAGACTCATTCCAAATCTGAAACATGCTGAAGTTTCATTAGCATTTCAAAATTTGAAGCAATCCAGACATGCAGAAAAGCATCTGCCAAAAATTCATAGTTACCCAGACAGAACAGCAGCCAAATATTGATACATTTCTCCCTAAGCGCTTCATATAAGGAAAACTCCACTACTGGGGTGGGGAGGGCAGCGTACTTTTGTGCCTGATAGCATTGACTACAAACCAAATGAGTAGATTTACTAGGGGTCTCCAGTGACAATGTCTGGGTGAGGAATGATGAAATTATTTATTGCAGAATTATGGCAGATCATTTTTGAACTTCACGGTCTGAATTTTCTGAATGGCGACCTTATAGGATATAAATTTGACTGTATTTGTGTTGGGAAAGGAAGAGACTGAATTACAGATTACTGAATGTGCAGGAAGAGAGTCCAGACAAATGCAGAAATCTTTCACACAACAAAATTATGTCCCTTTGCACGTTTCTTATAAGTATTTTTGCGCATTTAGCAGAAAGCATACTCCAAATGTCAGTCCTTAGGTGAAAAGGATTTCAGAAAGAGCAATAGAAAATATTTTGTTTGCAGGCCATGAATTGTTGTAAATTAGAATAGACAGTATTAGATGTAGAAGTGCACATTATTATTCTGACTTACAGTACATCAACCCTTGCTATATACCATTAGCACTATTGACATTAATGTAGTTCCAGGGCAGCATATCAGTAGTGGGTTCTAAATCCCGTTGCTACCGGTTCGTGCGCATGCGCGCGACGCTTCTGCACATGCGCAGAAGCATCCCGGGTGGGTGGGCGGAGCCTCCCGCCGCTACCGGTTCACCGAACCGGGCCGAACCGGGAGCAACCCACCGCTGCAGCATATGGCATATTTTCAAGTTATTCAAACAATCAGAAATTAGTTCACGAATTTGTATATGCAACATAAAACAATGACAATCTGAACAAGCTTTTTTTTTTTAAAGAAAAAGTAAATTACCCCAAGTTTTTGCCATGATATAAAGTCCTCTGTACTAATCTTAAGATAAAATAGTCCAGGGTATACAAAGAGCAAGCATGTTGAAGTGGTAGACCCTGGAAAAAGATAGGACAAAAGTTTTTTAGTCTTTGTAAGCTCTATGTGAATGGCTTTCAAAATGCAAGAATAGGGAGAAAATCACATAACCTTACCAACTACTCCAAAAAGTTGTCTGATGTCAGGCACATACATTGCGAGCAAGACAACAATTGCATTTAGTACTAAAGTGATGAAAATGTGGTGGATTAGGGAGAAAGGAAGATGTGAAAAAAATATCATCATTACAGCTTTTCTTGCCTGTAGAATTCAAAAGATTTAAAAAGCATGTCAAAACAATAATAAAAAATAAATAGCACAAATAACATTTAATTATTTACTGAGACCCAAAGGTGCTTTTTTAAAAAGGCAATTGGACTTTGTTTTTCCTTGAAGACGTTTCGCTTCTCATCCAAGAAGCTTGTTCAGTAATAGTCTTAATTCAGAACTGAAGAAGCTTCTTGGATGAGAAGTGAAATGTCTTCAAGGAAAAAACCAAGAAAGTCCAGTTGCCTTTTGAAAAAGCACCTTAGGGACAACTATGACCTGGGTGACTGAGAATTTCCACATATATTTACTGTGATTGTAACTCCATTTGCATTGCTAACTAAACTTACTGACTGACAGCAGGGGTCAACACATTGGAAGAAATCCAACTATGTATGAATAGAAACTTCCTTATATGTTAGGTTTTCTCTCTCTCTATAACCCATCCTCCAAAACAGAACGTATAAATGGGAAACTGGCCACAGGGAAATGTTCTCAATACCATTTCTGCCTACTGAGCAACCATAAAAAATGTTTTACTGGGTTACTATATTGCTTAGTTCCCAAACAGCAAAAACTTCAGGATGAGAGTTTGGAAAAGGCCAAGACCAGCAGCAGTTTTGTGGTTTTGTATTAACCCCTGTTAAAAATAAGCTTGCAGAATATCATTGAAGCTTCTTTTTGCTGGCTTTCATTTACTTATTACACTGCATGCTAACTTAAAAGCCGAACAAAAAGAAAACACACACAGATGTACATACCAAATCTATTTTAAGAATATCATATTCTGCAAATTGTAATGCTGTAAGTCAGCTCAAATTTAAAACTATTTCTTTTTCAAACAAGCACAAAACAAATTAGTATACTGGTTTAGGTCTCATTCCTCTGTTGCTGTTAATGATCATAAAAGACATGAACACGCTGATCTATTTGAAGTATGAGTAAGGCAGCCAAACTGTTTGTAGGGCCTGCAAATAATTAAGAATGACTTCGGCTAGACTAGCAAATCAAATATTTTGCAATACGTACAGGAAAGTGAATTAGAGGCACCGTCAACAGCACAGCAAATAAGATTCCCAGTTTTACTGTCATGATGACTGTATCACGGGGCAAGTACTTGCTGTATCCTTGGAGCAATTCTGAATCCACATGGTCTGAAATTATTTAAAGTATATTAAGTAGCAACACCTAATTCTCACATTGTAAATTCCATAGGAACTCAGTCTATTACTGCAATATTCTCCTCTGTTTTAGAGGAAGATTTAAAGAAACATTGGAAGACTAATGATTGTTTTTGACTAAAAAAAAAACCTATTTGAATGACTTCAGCTTGAATAGTTGTTTATTTTAAAAGCAATGATAGTCAAATGATAGCCATGAGAAACTATCTAAAATCCACAGATTTATCTAGTCTTCCTTAGGCTTAGCTATCACAAATACTTGCAGGCTTTTGTGTTTCCATGATCTCTTCATCATGTAAGATGGTTCAAAGTTTAAAAAAAAGAAGAAGGGGGCGAGGTTCAAGAATTTAAGAATATAAACTGAAACAGACATGGCTCAAATATCAGTCCCATATCTGCCACATTCTTCCCCTGACCACCCTGTCAATTTTTTCCCCCTGGCTTTTAATCAACCTGTCTAATTAAGAGTTCATGGAAACTCAAAGGCTTACTACTATTCTAGAAAATTTCTGTTGGCTTAATAAAGATATTCCTGTATGGATTTTGGAATGTTTTATATAAGCAGCACTAAGTTAATTAAGTGTGTTTGATTGTTTCATTTTTGTGAAAACTGGCTTGATTTAATATATGTGATGAAAAAGGTGGTATATATAAACATCATAAAAACATAAACACTTATGTGTGAATGTTGTAGATCAATATATATTTGGATGCCAATTTTCAGGAATGTTTGAGGCTGCCATAAGCCACTAGCCAAGCTCATCCCTTCAAAATCAATTATGCTTTCTCAAGATGAACAATGGTTTCATTGTTACAATGTTTACAATTACAGTTATTTCAATTTTCCACCCTCCCTTGCCACATGAACCCAAACTATCTAAATATTCTATATTATCTTTGTACGCTTATGCAGAGAAACAAAAATAGTTCTGTAGTCAAAGAAAGCGTATGCTGGTGATTGAACTTGTAGCTTAGAGACTAAATGTCTAGAAATTGTTTCTGTTTGTAAATTTGAAAAGCGTGAAGCTACAACACACATTAGGTTGTTGTTTTTTTTCAGATGTTCATTACTGTTATGCTTGTTGCTTGACAAATGTTACTTGGAAAGCCCACTTTAGGGCACAGATAATATATTTACATTGGTATTTAAGCTTGCATTATACACTGAGAGACCTGTGGGGACCCGTTTCTCTTGAGGTGAATTTGCATAAGTAATTGTCCTAGGTAAAGACCAGTACCCCACTTCTAGTAGTCTATGTGACATAAAAAGCAGGAGGGACAACTTTTTTTTTGACTCTAAGGATTGCAGACAATGTTGGACAGAAAGCTAGGGAAGGGGTTGAACCTTCTACCCCAATGTTGTTATAGCCTTAAGAAGGCTATCCAACAGTTAATTGACAGCCGCTGGGAACCCAATCATGTTGGGAATCATGTTGTTGAGAATCATGTTGGGAAATCAATTAAGAGGATCTACCTTTGCATTCCTCACTGAAACTGCAATGCCAACAGGGCAAAGAAGGCACCATTAGATGGCAATCAAAGTGCCTGCATGCTGCCCACTTGGGCATGCTGGCTCCCCATATTGTGGGCTTCTGCTTTATCTCCCTATTAATAAACAGAAATTAATATTTGATAACATACTGTAAAAAGTGAGGTATCCAAATAGCGCTGACAGAAAATAAACTAGAAAGCTGAGAGCAATTCCTGTGTTGGCAACCTTTTGCATCCTGCTTTTGGATGGACTACAAAAAGAAAAAAAAAGTGGCATTATGAAAGGAATTCATAGTAACACAAATATCTACAGATGAATGTTTAATCTGTTAACCAATGGATAACAGCTTCCTTCAACACCCCTTACATCCCACCCCAAGGAACAAATTCTTGGATGGAATATTATAGAGACTTGGAGAACAGCTTTTTGGAACTTTCAGAAGATTTAAATTTTTAATAATTCAATTAATTTCTTCTTCACATCTTCACATGACAGACTTTATGTTCCTTGGCTCCAAAATTCACAGGGATAGTGACTGTTGCCATGAAATAAAAAGATGCATGCTACTTAGGCAAATTTAGATAAAATATGGTTTTCTTATAACTTACAGCTATGAAAGCTAAATTGTCAAAAAGGCTAAACAAAGAAAATTGCCACCTTTCAATTGTGGTTCTGTAGAAAATTGCTGAAAATAACTTAGACTGATAGAACATATACTTTCCTTCTAGCAATAGCAATAGCACTTAGACTTATATACCGCTTCATAGTGCTTTACAGCCCTCTCTAAGTGGTTCACAGAGTCAGCATATTGCCCCCAACAATCTGGGTCCTCATTTTACCCACCTCGGAAGGATGGAAGGCTGAGTCAACCTTGAGCTGGTGAGATTTGAACCGCCGAACTGCAGCTAGCAGTCAGCTGAAGTAGCCTGCAGTGCTGCACTCTAACCACTGCGCCACCTCGGCTCATAAAGAGGTTCTAGATGAAGTAAAACATACTGCTCACTGGCTGCAAAAATGAAATTAAATTAAAGTACTTTGGACAAATAATGCAAGGACCAGAGTCAATGAAGAAGAGTCCCTTGGGAGTTGGCGGCATAGAAATACGAATAAAGTTAAAGTTAAAGTTAAATTGGCCCAAGTTGCACGAATGTGGGGAAGGAGGGGGGGGAGGTTGCAGAGCTAGTCAATCCCTTCTGTCAACTCTGGAGTAGGACTATTCCATACAGACAAGCATTCATAATCCTGCAGGAACAAGAGACAGGGGATAGGGTCTCTACTGTTGATTAAGTTAACCTAGTGCTAGGGTTAACTCCATGAGTGTCATTGATGGAATCAGGCTAGGACTCCATTCCCCCCATTTCCTGGAGGGAAATACCTAGCATTGTTTTAGGTTGTCAATTTAACTACTAGTTCCCAATCAGACCAAACCAACCAGATAGCACCTTTACATAAGCATTCCTTATACATTTAGCCACTAAACAACCAAGGAGTATTATAGATCTGTGCCTTATTCTCTGCTTAATGAACCATTCCCTAAATATTTAGTGTAAACTGCCCAAGTAATTTTGGAATCAGATAGCTTCCAAACTTCATACAAACATATATACAAACATAATCCATTTTTACCCATTCAGGCTTGCCCTTACAACAGTGTCAACTCCATATTCAAATAAAATATTCCAGAATTGAAGCCCATTCGTAGGCTTTTTCTAAAGCACTAAACCATTCCGTGTACTTTCTTTTTCATATTCATATTTTTCTCAATGGTCTGCTGAAAAACAACCATCTACTCTGAATAACTTTGTTCACTATCTTTATTTACTACTAATTATAATTTAATAAATATAAATTTCATAATTTATATACTGTCTGATTCCTAGCAACTCCAGGCAATTTATAAATTGTTAAAAACATTTAAAACAAGACAACAGAAAGCAAAAAAGAGCAAATATGGCAGGGATAACAAGCCTGGGTGAGAATGTTCACTATCTTTATTTACTACTAATTATAATTTAATAAATATAAATTTCATAATTTATATACTGTCTGATTCCTAGCAACTCCAGGCAATTTATAAATTGTTAAAAACATTTAAAACAAGACAACAGAAAGCAAAAAAGAGCAAATATGGCAGGGATAACAAGCCTGGGTG
>QLTV01004082.1:4265475-4277762 GCA_003457575.1 Thermophis baileyi | reverse complement strand
TGTTATGCATGTGGCCCGGGTTCTAATCCCATAAGGGTGTGGCTAGCTGATGAGAGCTAAATAGCTTGAAATATATCTATACTAGGCTCCCGTTATTTATTTATTTAGCAGTAAAAATATGTGACACATAGAAAATAAGGGACTGTCGTTGTAAGCAACTGCCTGGATGGCCCCTGGATTGGAGGGGCCGAAAGGCGAAAGGAAGCAGTATGCTCCCTCCCATATTTGGGTATACCAGGTGATTCAACAGAAAAAAACATATCTATATCTATATATCTATATATCTATATATCTATATATCTATATCTATATCTATATCTATATCTATATCTAATCTATCTATATCTATATGTATATCTATATATCTCTATATATCTATATGTTTTTTCTCAAGATCACCTGGTATACCCAAATATGGGAGAGAGCATACTGCTTCCTTTCCTCATCTATATATATATATATATATATAAACAGAATTATGCTTAAACCATGTATCCTGAAATAGACATTTTTTTCTAAGCATCCAGTCATCAAACAACTTTTTTTTCCATTCAATTCTTGGGCCTTTGAGTTGGCCAATCACTTTTTGTACTCTTCTTATTTCACCCCCACCCTTCCAAGCATGTCACCTAACAAAATAACTTTTTCCTTCTGATCATATACGTTTAGAAAATTGCATATATATATTTAATATTCGGCCATTTATCTTTTATTATTATTATTATTATTATTATTATTATTATTATTATTATTATTATTATTATTATTATTATTATTATATATGCAAAAATGTAAATCACAACTGCCAGTCCTTAGCTGGTATTCACCTTTATACTCATCAAATTCTTCCCAAGAACTTACAATGTTGTAATGTATCTATATACTATATATGAGCATCCAAGCAATATAGCCTTTCATAATTAACAAATGGAAACTTTGTCAATGTGCATATTTCTTAAGATACCCAGATTTTTTGGTATGGCATCCAATGTACTACTGGGACCACCATGGCCGATTTATGCCATAATTTTTCCAATTTCAATTTTCAGATCTTGATAGGTTGTGTTCTTCTCCAATTCTTTGGGTTCTACTATATCCTGATGCTGCCTCAATTATTCACACTTTCTTCTTTTCAACCACAGATAAATCTGGGGTATTATGAATCAAGATTTTATCAGTTTGCATTCGGAAATCTTACAATATTTTAACTTGCTCATTTTCCACTACTTTTTCAATGTTATGTTCCCACCAATTTTTCATTACTGGCATTACTGATAATTTTTACAGATGTTCCAGTGAATCATTTTGGCAACTGTGTTATGTCATTGTTTATAATCACTTTGTGCAATTTTTTGCACAAGCTGAGTATATGATTACTGTTTTACTGCTTACTTAGACAATTTGCACTTGAATCATCTGTTGACTTTTCAATTCGGCCTTGATTGTGTTAGTTTGAATAGCTTGCTCTTGAGCAGCCAAAATCAAGCCTTTAGTTTCTTTCTTTAATGTTCCAGTTGTAAGCCATTGCCAGATTTTATCTTTATCTACCTTTCCCTTGATTATTATTATTATTATTTTTGGGGGGGTAGACTATATAATGCTTTTCCTTGCCAGGATTCTGTTCTTGTTTTTACTACAGTATTTCAATAGTCATGTTTTGTTTCCTACACATTTAATAAGTTCCAATTTTTAACTTGCATCAATGCTTGTACTTGGTTGTCTTTTATGTAATCAGCCAATGCATGCTTTTCTTCTTCAACAATTTATCTGACTTGAAATAAACCTCTGCCTCCATTTCTGCAGGGTAGGTACAATTTATCAATATCAATGGGGAAGTATTGTATAGAGAGTAATCATTAGCTTTATTGTTTTTTTGGCCAAACTGTCCAGTTTGGCTTGTGCCAGTTAATAATTCCCGCAGTGTATCATAGGTATGGCCCAGGTATTGATGGTGTTTGATGGTGTTTCCAGAATTCAAATTTGTCTATAGCACTTTTCTCACTCTTTGCATGTATTCTTATTCATCACATTTTACTTGTCCATGCTTGATATTATCCAATTGTAAAATATGCTGCTAATTCAAGGTGCTTCAGGACCTTGAGTCGCCAAGCAGGTGGCCCCCAAAAAGGAAAGGCACAGATCTTTTAGCAAGATGAATAGAACACTAGTGGATCCTTAGCTGGAAGGTCCTCCCTTTCCTGATATAGAGGATGCTTCAGTACATTAAAAGAAGCAATTATATTTTCTCATTTTTTTAATCCCATGCAGCTGGGATTAAATGAAGCTCCCCTTCATTTATCTGTACAGTTCCCTTCCAAGGGGTGCTCCATAAGTCCTTGAAAACCTGGCTTTGCTCCCAAGCTGGGGATTAGCCAAGCCAATATCAGTTTGGGGAAATGTGCTATTTTGTTGTACTGTTCCATTTGGGGGGTGGGGGCAATGTGTTAATCCAGACATTCATTTTCTTTTTATTGTTTGTGAATGTTAATATGTAAGTTGCACTTAAGAGCCTAAATGGCCTCTTTCAATATTATCCACACTAGATTAAAAAGGAAATGAATCTTTTCCAAATTTCAATACTTCTACTTCAGTTTTTTTAAATGGTTTGCACTTACAAATAAAATGTTACCTTTGGAGCTCACAATAAATTGGCAGTACTGATGTATGGCAGAGAAATGAGAAAGCCATAGTTGGAATGGCATAAGCAGTCTAATAAAAATAAAAAAAAGAAAGACAGTGTTGAAATAAAGTCTGTAAATGTTTGAAACTTATTTTTAAACCCTTGCAAAAAAAAAAAAAGTCAACAATTAAGTTGTACTGATTCCACTATGTTTTACTGTGGGGTTTTGGCTGACTTGAATATGTTTATGAAAGACAGAAATATGTGTTGCCTTTCTCCCTCCCTCCCTCACATACACACACACACACACAAAAACATATATATGCATGACATGGCTGGATGACAAATGTTATCAGTTACAAAGCACCCATTTACCAAAATGTTGGGGGCAGTCTGTTGCCCTGTGTTCCCTATTATCTCTGCTTTTATCTTTTTTTTTTCCCCCTGGGCAGGTGAATACAGTTTCAACTAAAATACTGGGCTGCAGTTTCCCACAATTTTTATTTTCTAAGAAAACTTGCAGAGTTCATCCGGGGCTCAAAGACATTATTGGAAATAATAACCGTGGTGAAGGCTTTATAGCTTGCAAAGCATCCATTTAAAAAATAAACTAGAACACTTTATCAGTGCAAAAGATCAGGGGGAAGGGCGCACTAGCTGACATTAAAGAGGTTCTCCACTGGAGACCAGATTTAGGACAGATTCCCAATTCAATTTATCATCCTTAGGTATGTTGCATGTAAAAACTAGACACAAGGACAGTCATACTGAGAATCTCTGGCTAATTCTGATGCCAATTCTAATCTCATAATTCTAATAAACCCCACAGTTCAAGCCTGAGCTACAAATATTTTCTTCTATCAGTAATTCTAATGCTTCACTACATTTTTGTAAACTCTTTTAAATAGTTAAAAGAATATTTTAGATTACCTCTTTGGAGAAATTAAAAAGTTGTGCATTACAGTCTCCAGTAGAGTTTGAAACCTATGTAAAACAAAACCAAAAAAGCACATCAGCTGGGTTCAAATTACATCATTTAAAAACTATTTCAAATTCCTAACAGTGAACTTACAAATATGATTTAATGAAGGCCACACTTATACTAATCGCTTTCAAAACCATGTAGCAAAACCTACTGTAACTACCAACAAAACAGAAATGGTTTAAGATATGGGGGGAAACTCATCCTTATTCAGTGATAAATTATTCCAGATGAATAGTTCCTTTCCAGAATCTGTTTCTTTGTAGTCCAATGCATTTGCATAAATTAAGGAGGAAAAGACATAGGTATGTTGCATGTAAAACCTATAATCTTGGATTGTGCACTTCTAGTGATACAGTAATATATACTGTATCCAGGGGTGGGTTCCGAAAATTTCCGCTACCACTCTGTGGGCGTGGCTTAGGGTTACGTGCGCGCGCACTCCCCCGGTGCAATTCTGTGTCCGCGCATGCTCAGTGACTATAATCTGCCCGAAACGCAGCTGAGGAGCTGATCAGCTGTGCTTCGGGCGAAGAATAAAGGACAGCCTTCACCCGGGGGCGGGTGGGAGGGCCCTTTCCAAAGCAGCAGCAGAGCACAAACAGCCCAAAATGAAAAAAAGCCGCCAAAAATTCCCGAAAAAAAATGGCGGCACCCACAGACCGGCACCGACCAAGGCGGGTCCACGACGCCATCATGACGTCACCAGAGCCTCGCTACCGGTTCGGGCGACCCAGTATGAACCGGGAGGAACCCACCCCTGACTGTATCTCTAGTTCAGCAAACCATCTGTGCTATTTCAAGGAACTATAAATTATTGTTCAAGTAATCATTTTACTATATAACACTGGGTAGTCCTGAAATAAAAGGCCTGCAGAAAATACGACAACAATAAATTTCAGATTTAAAGTAGTTTATATACCTGGGAGAATCCTGTAGCAAAGTTTAGTGGCAAAGGACAAGGAATTGACCACTTTTTAATTATTATCTATAAAAAGAAGAAGAAAGTAAGAGTTCAGTTAGCTGTGACCATACTGCATCCAATCAAAAACTAATGCTTATCATCTAATCAGCATAGTTATTAGATATCCTAATGAAGAATGATGAGAATAGCAGATCAACATATCTGGAGAACCCCATTGTACATAAGTCTGTTATTTTTAAAAATAATGGTTTACACATACAGAATTTCCTTTGGCACTGGAGCGCTTGTGATTTGATAGAGTAAGTAAAAATGATGGGAAATAATACTTAAACCAGAGGTCTTCAAACTTGGCAACTTTAAGACTTGTGGACTTCAACTCCCAGAATTCTCCAGCCAGCATAGCTGGCTGGAGAATTCTGGGAGTTGAAGTCCACAAGTCTTAAAGTTGCCAAGTTTGGGGACCCCTGACCTAAACAAAGCCCTTATGCTCAAAAACAGATTGAGAAGGTCACAAAAGATCAAGTGCTCACCTTTGCTTGCATTCAGTTCCTCTTTGCTCCTCAGATTGAGCAGAGAAGTCAAATAAGGAAATCCTATGGCTATGTATATATAAAGTCTCCCTCATATGAAGCTCAACTTCTGATGACTACATAGAGACATAATTTTCAGTTTGGGAGTGTGATTCTTCCATATCTGAAATGCTTTTTCTATCTTTCTACAAATCGGGTCTGACTTTGTTTACTTTGTCTTGTTCAGACAAGTCTGCAAAGAGTATATATCCTTCCATTCCCCACCATCCAGTCAGAGCTGAAGAAGCTTCTTGGTTGAGAAGCAAAACGTCTTCAATGAAAAACAAGAAAGTCCAGTTACCTCTTGAAAAAGCACCTTTGGGATGTTCAGACAAGCTCATGAAAGTAGTATCTCAAGTGCTATCTCCCAAAGGGTAATATGTGCGAGACCAAGCTACAGGACACTGATTCTTGTTTCTACCTTTTCCTTAGAAGTACCAAATAGTGGGGAATGGTGTCCAAAGAGGTCACTATTGCCTACAATACTCAACATCAATCCAATAGTGTTCTGCACAGTGGCAAATGGTTTTTATCCAGATAAGTGAATATAGTTAAGTCTGCATGTTTGCGAATTTCCTCTTACTGCCCACCTAATTATGAGCACTATTAACTCTCTTAAGGCACTCTGATGAAGAAGGGACTAAATAATTCTTGGGAAGAGTTCCTTTAACTTTTAACAGTCTTGCAGTTGCCTGGACTTATGCTTATGTATAGATAAGAATCAATACATTTTATTTGTATAATACAAATGTAGTCCTTCCTATCACTGCCCAACAGCATGAACCAAAAATTATATAATGGTTGCTGGAATTGGGTATGTCTAGTTTAATGAAAAGAAGGACTAGGAGTGACATGATAGCAATGTTTCAATTTCTAAGGGGCTGCCACAAAGAAGAGGGAGTCAAACTACTCTCCAAAGCACCTGAAGGCAGGACAAGAAGCAATGGATGGAAACTAATCAAAGAGAGAAGCAACCTAGAACTAAGGAGAAATTTCCTGACATTTAGAACAATTAATCAGTGGAACAACTTGCCTCCAGAAGTTGTGAATGCTCCAACATTGGAAGTTTTTAAGAAGATGTTGGATAACCATTTGTCTGAAATGGAGTAGGGTTTCCTGCCTGAGCAGGGGTTGGACTAGAAGATCTCCAAGGTCCCTTCCAACTCTGTTATTCTGTTATAATAATAGAGGAGCTCTTTCTGATCAAAAGCCTACTCAAAACCAGTGTAATAAGAACATGTTCCTGGGATGTACCATGACAAGCAGTGATGACTTGTATGTGCTATTTTATATAAACAATTCCTAAGCACAAAAACCAAACATGTCATGAAGGAAGCATGCTATATTTCTATAGGTAAAGACATTTTTCTCTCAGAAGAGCAATTTGTCAAGCGAACCTTGACCCTCTGAAATGCTATAAATCCAAAGTTCTATTTACTATCCATCAGATGTTTAAGAACTAGATTCCAGCTAACTGAAATTATTGAACAACAAAGCAAATCAAAGATCACAATAAACACTGAGAAATGAATATAACAACACTACATTTTATTATTTTAGAGTAATCATACTACATTAACTGATTTGAAAGAGATCAGTCATTTGTCAAGTCAGAGTCGCCTTATCGGGAAGATGGGAAGCATATAAATTTAATAAATAATAATAACAGCTTGTACTTTTAGAGCATAATAGACTGGGAAGTTTTGTTAAGAATTGCAAAGGAAGCGTACGAAGAAAACTTAATAAATTCCTGTAATGTCAAAGAATCTCTAACGGTTGCTTACCCAAAGCTGGAAGGCAGTGAGGAGGGGGGTCGGGGGTCGGGGGCAGGGAAAGAGAGAGAGAACTGAATACTGGAAAACTGAAAAAAATGTTCCATTATAGGATAAAATTCCATACTCCATTCATTATTCTTAGATCACCATTTTAGAGCAGTTTCAGAGAATAGTTTTCTTTCCTCAGATCACTCATTCTCATAATATCCCTATGAGGCAAGCTATTAATAATGATAAAAAAGAAGGAAAACAGATCAAGATCACCCAGGGAGTCTCAAGCTGAGGCAGAATTTCAATTCTTGGGTCCAAGCCCATATCTGTAGCCAATATTAACATTTGTCCTCACAGGCAATAACCTGAGCAGACGCTTTGCCCAAAAAACCAAAAGGAGAAAATTATAGTACTATAAAAATATTGCTTCCATATGCCCAGGTCAGATTTTGGATTCCTGGAACGTATTAAAGGGTATGTACTTGAGATAGCAAGAAAATGATATGCAAACTAAAGTACAGCAGGTATCACGATACATTATCTTTTCGAGACAAAAAAATAGGTCAGAGAATTGTAATTGGATTTAATAGACCTCTGAAAAATTTCCTTTAGCATTTATTTATTTTAATTAACACTAGTGGTGCTAAATATGTTTAAAATGAATAATACACAAAAATTTTCAGCTTCATGTGAAAACTTTTTCTTACAAAGAGCAAAGCTAACACTAGAGCTCACCTCTAATACTAGAAGAGAAAGTTAGCACTTTCTCATAATGGGAAGGGAGGCCAGCCATGGAGGCGGCCAGAGTGGCCCCCAACCGAGCCCAGTGAACACGGGAACACGGGGCTTTGGCCTACTGCTCCAGCCAGGCAGAGGTCCATGGAGACTCAGCCTTTCCCTACCCCAGGCCTTTTCCCCATTTCTTTCGTAGTCCTGGGACCCTCCAGACCCTCCCTGTCCATCCCACATGAGTTCCTCGGAGTTATGACCTGCAGGAGGAGGGCAGCCACTGCCAGGCAGACCTTGGCAGGGCCCTTCCCGGCCTTGGGGCCAAGGAATGTGGGAGTCCCCCAATCTGCGAACTCCCTATGGAAGGGCTGCCACCCTGTCTCCCTCCATGAGCAGGAGGTTGGACTAGAAGACTCTAAGGTCCCTTCCAACCCTATTATTCTATGAATTGGTCATTACCAAATCAGAAGACTACAGAAATTAATAAATTAATTTAATAGATTAAACCAGTGGTTCCCAACATGGGGCCCACCGCCCCACAGGGGGATAATTTGATTTTTAATGGGGGCAATTGGAACCTTGTTTAAACCAAGTTAATGGCCTTTTAGGCTTCCTCCTTGTGAGTAGGAGTTCACTTTTTGAATAGTAAGTATTATATGTCACGGGGGGGGGGAGCATCAGGATTTTAGAGATGCTTAGGTGGGGCATGGCCAAAAAAAGGTTGGGAACCACTGGATTAAACTATGCCAGCAAATCTGAAGAATGACAAAATGAACAAGAGATTAGAAGACATCAGTTCACATATCGAAACCAGAAAGAGAAGACAACATTGTATGCAAACACTGCACCATATCCTTATCCATGCTAGCAAAATAATGTTTAGGATCATCCAACACAGATCAGAGCCCTTAAGACAGGGGTCGGCAACCCGCGGCTCTGGAGCCGCAAGCGGCTCTTTGGGCCCTCTGCTATGGTTCCCTGTCTCCCTGGATGCCCCGCCCCTCGCCCCTCGCCCTCCCCTCCCTCACCTGGCCTGAGAAGGTAAGGGTGACGGCGGGAATGGAGAAGCGGCTGGGACTGATTCTCCGGTGCTGGTTGAGGAATGATCGCCACCCCCGGCGGAGACGTCCCTTCGGGCAACCCTCCTCCCCCTCTCGCGACTCCCTGGCTGGCTTGGTGGGGCCAGGAGGGTGCGCACGCACGGGGAGACCCTCAAGCGAGCGCCAAAGCACAGCAAAGCACAGCAAAGGCGCACGCGGAGGGCGGGCGGCCGCTCGCTTAAGGAAGGTCTTTGGACGCACTTCTCTCCTGCCCTAAGGATCTGGCCATCGCCTTGCCATGTCCACACACACACCCCGCAGCTCTTCGGCCGAGCAGGGAGGGCGTAAGCTCCAGCCCAAAGTGGCAGGAAGCAAAGGCTGCCTTACGCGCAAATGTGGCGCGAAAGCAGGTACAGGGCCGCTTCACTCCTGCACTAAGGCTCCGGTGACCCTCCTCCCACTCCCCCTCCTTCTCGTCTCATGCTGGGGGGGGATGGCAAGGCGATGACAGAGCCTTAGGGCAGGAGAGAAGCCGCGTCCAAAGACCTTCCTTAAGCGAGCGGCCGCCTGCCCTCCGCCCTCCACTCTGCTTTGGCGTTCGCTTAAGAAGGGTCTCCCCACACGCGCGCACCCTCCTGGCCCCTGCCACAGCCAGCCAGGGAGTCGCGAGAGGGGG
This sequence comes from Thermophis baileyi, assembly GCA_003457575.1. Taxonomy (NCBI): domain Eukaryota; kingdom Metazoa; phylum Chordata; class Lepidosauria; order Squamata; family Dipsadidae; genus Thermophis; species Thermophis baileyi. The sequence continues at coordinate 4,268,455 of QLTV01004082.1, read as the reverse complement.
AGGAGGGTCGCCCGAAGGGAAGCCTCCACCTGGGGTGGCGATCGTTCCTCAGCAGAGAGAGGGAGAAACAGAACAGAGAGAAAGAGAAGGGGAAGAGAAGGGAGAAAGAGAGAGAGGGGAGAAAGAAAGATGGGGGAAAGAGAGAGATGAGGGAGGGAGGGAGGGAGAAAGAGAGCAATGAGAGAGGGAGGGAGAGAGAGATGGGAGAGGGAGAGATGAGAGGGGGGAGAAAGGCAGAGAGATAGAGAGAGATGGGGAGAGGGAAGGAGAGAGATGGGAGAGGGAGAAAGAGATGAAGAGAGAGAGAGAGAGAGGGAAAAGAGAGAGAGAGATACCTGTTTCCCATAGAAAAGAAAACATAGCCACAAAACCTGGGTAGGCGTGGCTGGGGGGGTCATGTGACTCGGTGGGAGTGAGTGACATTGAGTTGGCCATGCCCACCCAGGTTTTGTGGCTCCCAGTGTTTTGTTTTCTCTGGGAAACGGGTCCAAATGGCTCTTTGAGTGTTTAAGGTTGTCGACCCCTGCCTTAAGAGAAAGGGAGATACTAGTTATTCAAGATGGCTTTAGAAAAGGTCATGAAAGAAGAGACATTATTGCTGATGCACACGGAATAATTGAGAAAGGCAAAGAATGACAAAAAGACGTTGGCACAGGTAGTCTTCAACTTACGACAGTTCATTTAGTGACCGATCAATGTTACAGCAGCACTAAATAAAGTGACATGACCATTTTTCACAGTTACAACTTTTGCAGCATCCCCATGGTTATGTGATCAAAATTCAGATGCTTGGCAACTGGTTCATATTTATGACGGTTGCTGTGTCCTGTGGTCATGTGATCACTTTTTGTGATCTTCTAACAAGCAAAAGTCAATGCGGAAGCCAGATTTACTTCACAACCGGGTTACTAACTTAATGACTTCAGTAAGAACTGTGGCAAGAAATATCATAAAATGAGGCATTTTACTCACTTAATAAATGTCTCACTTAACAGCAGACATTCTGTTGTGCCGAGTCAATTGTGTAAGTCAAGGACTACCTGTATATGCTTCATCGCCTATATAAAGGCTTTTGATTATCATGTTGATCATGTTAAGATGTGGAATATGCTCAGGAAAATAGGGATCTCAGGCCATCTCACTGTCCTCATGCAAATACGGATCCCTATGCAGAAGTCAGGAAGCCACAAACCATAAAATAATGAAATAGACTGGCTTCAGCTTAGCAATGGAGTGAGTCATGTACCCCCCTCCCTTTTTATTCAATGTTTATGCTGATTATACAGGTAGTCGACTTACAAGTTTATTTAGTGACCAAAGTTACAATGGCACTGAAAAAAGTAACTTATGATCATTTTTCACACTTACGACCTTTGAGGCATCCCCATGATCATGTGATCAAAATTCAGATGCTTGGCAACTGGTTCATACTTATGACCGTTGCTGTGTCCCAAGGTCATGTGATCACCTTTTGCAACCTTCTGACAAGCAAAATCAACGGGGAAGCCAGATTCACTTAACAACTATGTTACTAACTTATCAAGTGCAGTGATTCACTTCACAACTGTGGCAAGAAAAGTAGTAAAACAGGGCAAAATTCACTTAACAAATGTCTCACTTAACAACAGAGATTTTGGGCTCAGTTGTGGTCATAAGTTGAGGATTACCTGTATATTAGGAAAGCTGGATTGGAAGAGGATGAGTGTGGTTTTAAAACTGGAGGAAGAACCAACAATGCTTGTGCAACGTAGATGACACAACTCTGATAGCTGAAAATGCAAATGACCTGGAAGCTCAAGTAAGTCAAGAAGTCAAGGAGCACAGTTAAAAAAAACAACAGGACTACAATTATATTTACCACCAAACTAATGAGACCAGGTACACCAACTGGCTTTAGAACGGACAGTGAAAATATTGAAGTGGTGAGTAGATTATCAGAAGTAAAGGAATCAGCAGTTAAGAAATATGCAGTAGACAAGCACTTGGCAGAGTAACAATAAAGGGCCTCAAAAGGTTATTCAGGTGCCAAGGTGTATTTAGATTACCTGTACTTACAAAGACGAGATTTATTCCTGCAGAAGCCATGTTAGAATAACATAAGTTGCTGAAAAGAAGCTATAAATTATTTTTCTTTGGTAATGCTTTTTATCATTTTACCTGGAATGAATAAGCTAACTTGACTATGATTTTCTATATTTCTCCTCAATGCCTTTTTAAACATTGGAGTCCTATTGGCTTTCTTCCTGTCTTTGGGAACAAATGCTGTTCTTAAAGAAAAATTGCCTATTTCTGTCAAAAAAAAAAAAAACTGGCAATTTCACATTTTACATTTTAAACAGCCTCCTGATTGATACCATCTGGAGCCAAGGATTTATTTGTTTCTAATTTGCCAATTACGTTTATCTCTTGTTACCTTGCCTAGTTTATCTATCCCTCTCCTGAAAAATGCAGTTCAGACACAGTATCTGGCCTGCATCTTCAGTAGTGAAAACAGGGATGAAGAATTCATACAGCCCGTGGAATTTTCCTCTACTTCCTAAATGCCAGTGTTATTCAACGGCCAAACGATGTCTCTGGTTATTTACTTCTTTGGAATACATTTACATATTTTTGTTGCTTGTCTTAATATTCTTCACTCTTCAAAATTGTTTGTTGGGCATATTTTGACTATATATTTTATTTTATTATATTATATTCTCCATCAGATTTAGAAAGATTCTGGACTGCTTGCAACCCAAAAGCAACATATCAAAGTACAGCTGACCAGAAGAGCAAAATACCAAACAACTATAAAAATAACCCCTAGTGACAACAACAATTAGTGAGATTTATTTCCTATTAAATGCAGAGAATAATTGTTTTGAATAATCTCTGATTGGTCATCAGTTATGCAGTGAGAGAACATATATTATTATTATTATTATTATTATTATTATTATTATTATTATTATTATTATTATTATTATTATTATTATTATTA
>QLTV01004082.1:4215176-4257732 GCA_003457575.1 Thermophis baileyi | reverse complement strand
TTCTTAATGGTATTAATGTCTGATATTAGTGTGGATTCCAGACAGATGAGCTGTATTCGAGAATTGGTCTAGCAAATGTTTTATATGCTCTAGTTAGAAGTACAATATTACCAGAGAAGAAGCTACGCAAGATTAGGTTAACCACTTTTAATGCCTTCTTAGCAATGCTGTTGCAGTGGGCTCTGGCACTTAGATCATTAGAGATGAGTACTCCAAGGTCCTTAACTGAGTGAGGATCGTCAACAAGGTCGTTATTATCTAGTTTGTATTTTGTGTTCTGATTATTTTTGCCAATGTGTAAGACTGAGCATTTGTTGATTGAGATTTGAAGTTGCCACTTGGTTGACCATTCTGATACATAGTCAAGGTCTTTTTGAAGGGTAGTAGCCAATGGAACTGCAAGAGCACATTATGAGGTATTCTTAAAACAGTTGCCATGGTGGGAAAAATGCAAGATTCCCTCTCACCAATAATGCTTCCAGTTCCCCTACTCTCCTTGGTTAAAGTTAAGGCCACAGGAGTACAATTTCCATTGATGCCCAGGGGAGCTGACTATTCATTTTCATGACAAAGAAGGAATACGAGAACTAGTAATCCACTTCTGTGTGCATGTGTCCCCCCTCAATATTTTAGCCATAACCTCTTGCAAATTGCTACCCCTGATGTTGTGCTCTTTGGATGAAAGTATCTATCCTAGGATGAATTGAACATGAATTCAAACACTTTTTACAATTTATTTAGATTTTTTTTAAAGTAATTCCTATGTAATGGGCTTCTCGGAGCCCTGGAGAATGGCAGTTTCCAAAATATTACAACCACATAACAGCTACATATTCTTCCTTCATTGTGAAAATGAATAATCAGCCCCTGTGTGCATCAACACTTTGTTAGTAAGATGATCAAGAAATCACCCTAATCAACACGGGAATAAGTTGGACACTAAAATAAACATATCCAGGTGCTATGTTTCCTGTAACATAAACAGTTTTCCCTTTCAATAAATCTACTTAAAGAAGACTCAGAATCCTGCCAATATGTGGTTGCTAAGGGCTTGACAATTCCCTCTGAAAAATAAGGATCTGTCCATAAAACAAAGGACTCGATTACAAGCAAGCTTACTGATGCTACTTCCGTTATCAGGTCTTCTGCAGAGATCTAAACATTACCTAAGTTCAGCACCTGAATACATTCACAAGGGAATCGCTCACCACCACCATCCTGGAGTCAAAACCATTACTTGCTCATCATCGTCTAGGAAACCTCACTTACACCTTAAGTGTATTCCAATACACCTATTGGAAGATATAATTTAGAGTTGGGAATTAAAAAACAACAAAGTTTAGTGTTCCCTTTCTTGATCTTTGATAATACGTTATCAAAGAATTGTAACAATGGGACTCTTGTCTCAAAGAAAAATACTACATATAGCAGGCTGGGCATGGCATTGTTCTGGTAGTAATTGTTGTGCCTATTTGCTGCCTTGCCCAGCAGAATTGGTATTGTTTGAGCTGAACACCTGTGCAGGGATATTTTTGTCTTGATATTCTTATGGTACACTTAAACCTTACTCATAAGCCCCAGAGCCATGGAATCCTTTCTGATCACTTAACAGTTGGCCCTGATGTGCTCACCTGACCCCTGAAAGCCAATAGAGGAAATTCATACTATTCAAAAGAGACAATAAAAAACCTAGGAAGGAAACAAAAAGACTAGAACCCATCCCCTCTAGCAGCCAATATTCAGATAAGCAAGGATCAATACCAAATAACCATCAGGAAGAAAACAATACTCTAATCAAGGAAACCCAAGGAAGAAGCTATATCGGCACAAACTGGCAAGGCAAGCTACTATATATAAACAGCAGCAAACCACTGAACCATCACTTGCACTGATGATGCTACCTAATTAGGTAATGAAACATCTGCAAGCAAACAACTATGGTCAGGGAGCACTGAGGATTCTATAGTTCAATTCTGAGCTACAGTATAGATATTCCCTTCTATAAGTATAAAAGAATCAGTTGTAGCAGGGTTGAAATTCAAAATTTTTCCCTACCGGTTCTGTGGGCGTGGCTTGGTGGGCGTGGCAGGGGAAGGATACAAGCCAGAGGTGGTATTTGCCAGTTCTCCGAACTACTGAAAATTTATGCTACCGGTTCTCCAGAACCTGTCAGAACCTGCTGAATTTCACCCCTGAGTTGTAGCCTTTCTGGTTGCTGGAGTAAGCTGCCACTTGGTACTGAGCTGTGGTTGCACAGTGGTTAGAATGCAGTATTGCAGGATAACTCTATCTACAGCCAGGAGTTCAATCCTGACCAGTTCAAGGTTGACTCACCCTTCCAAGGTCAGTAAAATGAGGAACCAGATTGTTGTGGGCAATATGCTGACTCTGTAAACTGCTTAGAGAAGGCCATAAAGCACTATGCAGCGGTATGTAAGTCTAAGTGCTATTGCTTTTGTTGTTGCTACTGTCTCAGTCTCCTGTGGTAGGGATGAGTTGCTGCAAAAGGTATCTAGAGCAACGGCATTCAACTGACAGCTTTGAGCTTCCGTTTTGATCAATACAGGCCCTCACCCAGCTCTTTTGCTGCTGTTTCTACTGCCCTAATGAGAAAGGGATTTGATTGTTCTGGAGCAGCATGTCCATAATTCTTGAAGGACTACTGATATTAGAATCACGTGTTCACCTCTTAGAAGTTTGCTTATTTATTTGATTGATTGACTGATTGATTGATTGATTGATTAATATACATGGCCTCCCATTTTGTGGCATGCAACTCTGGGCAGCTAACAGTCTATACAAATCTATACAAATACAAGCAATAAAAACATAGTTCTTCCATTTTATCTGTGAGTTCTGGTGACATTTGATTGCATTCACTAGGGAGGTGAAGGAGCTTGCTTTGTGTACTTTCCCCAATCTTGGAGGCCTTCTTTTTATTCTGTTGGCTATGTGGCAAGGGGAGGAGATAATTCCTTTCTTGTGGTAGACTGTATAATCATTCGCTTTTTTATTTCTTTTTTCAGAATTTTGGGTGGAGGAGGGTTGAGAAGGTTAATTCTGGGTCCTGATGCTCCTTCCAGGAAAGCAGGAAGGAATCCTTCCATGGCCTGGCTTTCTCATGAACAGGGAGTCACCTATAGTATTAACTCTGTCAGTCCAGGGATGGAGAACGAAAATATTTTAGCTGCTGCTGTTGCCTGTTGCTGTTTTTTTTTTTTAAGCTAAAATATTTTGAATTGACTTACCATTCAAAAAGTATATTTAATGATAAAAGTTCAAATTCATGAAACCAGAAAACTAGAAAAGCAACCAAATGATAGCCTTAAGCTATTTAATTGTACAAGCAGGAATAAAGACAGCTTATTCAAAACAAGAGCAAGCTATTTTAACGTTGGAACATTTTTGACAGAAAACTAAGCCGCACTATATATGTGTTTATATATGTATCCCTCTGTGTGTGTGTGTTTGGTTTTGAGTTAATAATAAAGATATAGTGAACACAGCTGCACAGCCAAATTGGAAGGATTATAAAATAAATAGGAAAACTGGAACAATTCCCGAAGGCAACTCTAGGAACTACTCATCAAAAACAAAAATATTTTAAAATGTTGATACCTGCCAAATTTTGCTTAGCTGATTTTAAAAGAGGTTAATATGGAAAATGAAAAGAGTAGTTTAAAAGGTTTAAGCTGAGGCACAGGCTCAGTTCTTATGCTTTATGCCTAGTGTGGTTCCTTTGGCAAGTGACAAAATCCAATAGGAATTAGGATTCATCTTGGTAGCATTTTATTTTGCAAAGTGAAAAATATTTATGTCAAATTATCTCTGTATGAAATGTATGGGATGAGGTCACCTTGTGAAGCCAGCAGCAAGGAAAAGAGAAATACAACTTGGGGCTGTTTCTATAAGAAAAAAAAAATCTATTGGTTTCTTTTACATGAAGTTCCACAGTTGATCTAAACGACAATTAAATAGGGCTTGCATATATCAGACCTTGAGTTAGAAAACTGAATTTTCCAGTAAAAAAAAAAAGGAAAACATGAATTCTGTTCAATTGAACAGGAAGAGCAAAGTAATGGAAAAAGCAACCCCAGAAAAGGGTTTTCAATATACTTCAATATCAGTGTCAGCTCCGACCTGTCGGGGCTGCCATTCAGGCGGTGGGGGGGGAAGCCCCATCGCTTCCTGGCATTCGGGAGACACGCTGCTGGGAGAATCACGCCACGTTTCGGGAGCGAGCTTGGGTTTGCTGACATGACCGGGAAGCGCCACGGTGCTGTTTGAAGGCTTCCGGTCATGCCACCCTCTCCTAGAAGCTCCATGACGCCGTCGGATAGTTCCTGGGTGAGCCGCCATCAGGACACGCCGCTGGGAGCTTGCCAATCACACTGCCACCACCCAGCTGACAGGCGGTCGGGACTTTTTGTCATATGAGAACCTGGAGCTTCTGAGGCATGTGCGAAGCTGCAGAGCGTGCGCAATACAAACCTCTGTTAATCAAAACATGGCTTGTGGTGCGTGACATAGGTGGAGGGGTGGAGTTGTAGGGTGGGGCATGCGGTAGCTTTAAATGGTGGTGGGTGAACTAGAAGTGTGACGCTGACAAGATTTCATTCTGTATTTACACTGGGTGATTGTGAGTAGTGCCAGAGGCCAGAGAATTAAAGACTTCCTATCGTATTTCAACGTGGTTGAGCTTTTCTTTCTTGGTAGCCATCCGGAACCTGACAATCAGTTTATACAACTATTAGAACCAATCTGTTCTTTAGATAGTTTTAACCACTGAAAATTCTGGAATCTTTGCTCAAACCATATGAAAGACCCTAAGTTGGGAAGATTGTAATAGCCATACCACTTCAAAGAATGTATGCATATGTCGATGCTTGTCTATTGAAATGTAAAAAGTGACATGTTAGCTTCGCTTCTTGCCCTGTTATCCTGATTTCCTAATGTACAAGGACTTTTTAAAATATGCAGGTAGAAAGATGAACGTATCTAATCTCCATCTATTTTCAGCCTGAAATCGTCCAGTTTGGGAAAAATCATTGTTACATAGTCCTGCTGAATTTGCAAGCTCACTCTAAGAATTCCACATTTGGCACAAATAAGAACAAAATATTTTTGTAAGAGTTGCAGATATAAAAGATGCTGACAGCAAGCTATAACTTGCAGGCTCCTATTAATCACTATGGACTAAGTCAGCAAGGAATTATACTTGTGAAGAACACATCACATTTAGACTGCAAACTGGTAGGCACAGGTGTGGACACCTGCAAAGTCCCATTTATCTTCCCCCCCCCACAGGCATGCAAAGGAAATGATTGTATTTCCCCTTGTGGAATAATTTTAAATATCTCCTTACCCACTATGGTCTCCATTCAGAAGTCCTGCAATAGCACCAGGAAGTTCGGATTTAAGAACATAAAGATAAGAAGACATAGCTGCAACATAGAACCAAGTATTAGTCGAATGAGATACTGGCCATTCTACATTTGGACCTATCAGTTCAGAGTAAAGAGGAACAAAAAGGTCTAAAGGTCTCATTGAACCGTGTGGCACCACCAATGTAACCCAATTTTTATCCATCACGTATTTCTGACAAAGGTTCAGACATGCTTACAACATGAATACATTTGTTTTAGAAGTAACTGAACTGTGAATTGCTGTACCTTTGAATTACCGTATTTTTCGGACTATAAGACGCACTGGAGTATAAGACGCACCACTATTTTGAAGACGTAAACAAAAAAAAAGTTTTTGCCCTTCCAAGCCCCCAGGAGCACTCTGCAGGCCACCCAAACCCTCTGTGCCTCCCGTTTTTGTGAAAAACGGGGCATGCAGAGAGTTTGGGAGGCCTGCAAAGTGCTCCTGGGGGCTTGGGAGGGCAAAAACACCATTTTTGTGAAAAACGGGCCCGTTTTTGTGAAAAACGGGCCCATTTTTGGCCTCCCAAACCACCCACACATCGTGTTTTTGCCCTCCCCAGCCCCCAGGAGCATTCTGCAGGCCTCCCAAACCCTCTGCACGCCCCATTTTTGTGAAAAACGGGCGCGTTTTTCACTCATTTTTGCCCTAGGCAGCCCCCAGGAGCTTTGCAGGCCTCCCAAACCCTCTGCACGCCCTGTTTTCACAACAAATGGGCCCGTTTTCTGCTCGTTTTTGCCCTCCCCAGCCCCCAGGAGCACTCTGCAGGCCTCCCAAACCCTCTGAGCGCTCTGTTTTTGCGAAAAATGGGATGCGCGGGGCGGGGTTTCGGGAGGCCAAAAATGGCTGTATTTGGTGTATAAGACGCACCAACATTTCCACCCTCTTTTAGAGGGGGGGAGTGCGTCTTATACTCCCAAAAGTACGGTAAGTCCTAAAGCAATCTTTTCTAACTTGGTGCCTGACAGTTAACTCGGATAAGAAGTTCTACTGGAGATGCCTTGAGTTTCAGGCGCACACATGAAGAGGCATCAGATTAGGGAAGGTTACTTTATGTCATTTATTATTTCATTTTATTTATTTATTTATTTATTTGATTTCTATAGCTGTCCCTCTCAGTAAATGACTCTGGGCAGCTTACAATTCAAAACGTATACTACTATTAAAAAAATTTAAAACATTTTAAAACAATAAAAACAGTAAAAAGCATTAAAAACAGTAGAGAACATTAAAACATCTTGTTCATCATTGCTTATACCATATAGATAAAATAACGCCATTTATTCCTACAAGAGGTAGGGAAATTAAAGAAGCAGCTAAAATCAGCCTGTGACATTGATTATTCACCATCGAGGCTCATGAGTTTTTACAACAGATTCTCTCTCTACCATCCTTGTCATAATGATGGACACTTTACAAGCACATCAATAACATTTGAATTTTGTGACCATCAAGATTTGTATTATTTATTTAATGCCAAGTTTTGTTTTATCATTTGCACTGGAAAACCAAGGCACTTGAAATCCTTGGGGAAATACTACCCTGATATAAACCAGCTTATTCATTAAGAAGTTCTTCATGGTTTGTGATAATAAAATCACACATATTTATGCCTTGTTATTAAATTAAAACAGTAAGTGGCAGCTATAAAAATTTGCAGCCCTGAAATAGTTAAAGATTATATATTGTATGTTGAAGTGCATGAATATGACATCTATAAAAAATGAATTGTATTAAACCAGAATGCCATGTACCTACAGCAAGGTGAAATTAAAAACCGTTCTGAGATCACTAAATAAGGAAGCATCCGTGTATTGATTCACAGAGGTTCTCCAAATCAAGCTGACCTTCCCAACTGACAAATTCTTAAGAAGACCTTTCATTTAACTTTGCAATTTGATCCTTTTATTTCCAAAAAAGAAAATATGATTAGGTGTTAGAAGGGCACATGATCTGAAAATTAGGAGGATATCTGAAGAGTTATAAAACTGCTGTTTTCTGATGGTGACTAAAAGGCACCAATTAATGCAAAGAGGAATTTAAAAAAAAAATAACAGCAAATAAATGTGAAATACTTTTGCTTCAAAACACCTTTCTCTAATTTCCATTAAGCAGCTATATTGTAAGTATCTTGAAATGAAAGATCAAATACACCACAACTATTTTTTTAAAGTCACATCAGCCTTTTAAAAAAAAAATCCTTCAACTGATTTCCAGATCAAATTTCCTGCTAATATACAATCTGTCACTCTTTCCCATGCATGTATTTTAGCCTCTGGCTAGTCATTTGATCATTTTTATCCTCTATTGTGTGATTGACCCTTTTGTTTCCTAAACAACAGAGCTACTCCTTTGAATACCTCTAAAAAAAACAACCCTCAATTTTCTGTTATATTCCACTGTCATTATATAAACTAAAACGTTTGTGTTCTACCTCTCATATACAGTGTTCCTTTTTTTTCCTTACAGACAATAAAGGAAATGAATGCCAAATTAATGAATATAATTTTGCCCTTAGGCTTCCTTAAGGATATGTTCCCTTTTTTTGGCTGCTCATGAGCAAACGATACTATTTGGATGAGTGTGTTTTATCCACAGTTTAAATATATAGAATGAATGAATGAATGAATGAATGAATGAATGAATGAATGAATGAATGAAATGGTTAAAGCTACCGGGTTGTTGTTACTGTTTCTTCCATGCCTTCTGCATCAAGGGAAGGCTTTCACATATACTGTAAAGATCACCTTCAAATAATAGTAATAAATTGGAAATAAAATACTGGAAAGCCACCAGTTAGTAATTTGAAACAACATATTCAGAAATAAGAAGTGTAATGAAATGCAAACATTGCATGTTCATTAATGTTTATTATCCTAAATTAAAATATTCACAGCTACCCTGTCAGTTGCAGAAACAAGATTCAAAAAACAGTGCATCTATGAACTTATTATTCTGCCAATTGAGAAGTAGTCAGAAATTAACTTCCCTTTGTGTAATTTTAAATAATTATCAATGTGTTATTGAAGATGGAATGTTAACCTATCAACTGTACAAATTAGCTCTTGTTTAAATTGATTCAAAGCTTTTGCCTTCCATGTAGTTTTTCAGATGAAAGTTTTATGGGCAAATGTTGAACTGGTTCTTATTGGTGCCAGAATACGGGATCAAATTGTTTGCTTTTTATGTATCTGTCCTCTAAGCTTCACAATGGTCTGATTTATGTTTGATCTTAAATTTGTTTTGTTTGCCCTTGTGTTGGCATGATATGTAAATCCCTTCACATGCTAATTTAATTTGCTCAACAAACCAGTTTAAAAAGTCTTTGCATAATGCTTGATTCTGTTCCACTCATGACATCTTTTACTCTGTTTGCACACATGAGGAGTATCACTGCTTCTTTATTAGCTTTTAGGACTAGCACACTCCATCCTTATGTTTTTTTCTAATTCAGCTTTTGTTATACAATTACTTTCCATGTTGCATGGTTGTCATTGAAACCAGGTAATAATCTAAGTCCTTTTGATGAAAGGTGAGCAAATGAGTTAAAGATTGCAAATGGAATGTTTGTAGCCCATATATATTCAGTGAGCTTGGTGAAAGCAAAAATCCTACAATTCCCTCATCCCCAAATTCTACAGTTCAGACATGGGAATGTTAAGCCTATTGCACTTTGCTCCTGGCAATTTTGAATAAATTCACCATCTCTCTAATGTTTAGGATCAGTATGTCAAATATGGTATCAATTATGTTTGTTTCCCAACATGGCTCAAGGTCAGAATGTCTGCTTTTCCATATACTATTTAGAATTCTAAACTGGTAAAAGTGGATGGGGTTTGAGCTTCCTGTGCAACTCTCACTAAACTGCCCCAAACTGATTTCACATATAGTACCACAATCCTGCTATATATCTCCTGGAAACTCAGACAACCCTGAAGCAACTTAGTGTGCAATGATTATTTTTTCCCAATTATAGAATTGGAGGTAGGGGGGTGGAGGCTTCAAGGCTGCAACAATGAGCTTATTTCCATAGATCAGAAACTGACATATAGGCACAGGTTGTAATTCTGTTTCTGATCCTATGAGGTACCAGCATGGTTCACTATAAGAAGAAACTTCTATTAACTGACTTGGGTACTCCAAAGAGAAGTGTAATAAAACATCTATTATGATTTAAATAACAACAAACTTGAACCTACTGGTAATTTTGAAGGACTATTCTCTTGGGCTACTAAACCGACGTAACATAACTTTATTTGTTAATGTTTGCTATTTATTTATAAAGCAGTGAGGGTTTTACTTACGATTTCCTCCTTCATGGGAGCATGAAAAATTGTGTCACTGTTTAAGAGCCATTTTAATGACTAGATAACCGAATAACAGAGTTGGAAGGGACCTTGGAGGTTTTCTAGTCCAAGCCCCTGCTCAAGCAGGAAACCCTATACCATTTCAGACAAATTATTGTTGGATCTCTTCTTAAAAACCTCCAGTGTTGATGTATAGATGAGTAGAGAGTATGAGTAGAGATAAGTCCAGTGTAGATGAGTAGAGGCATCATTTTTTCAGACTAGTAGAGAATACCATCTCCATGGTTCTTCCAGGAGATGCCTACCTAACTTTCTCTTTTAGAGGTTATCATACAAGAGAATCTATTGTGCTTGACTAAACAGTAAGGAAGACTTAATAAATAAAATGGGAATAGCAAATGCATAGGAGAAAATATAAACTAAAGCCAAGTGAAGCCAAATATGCTGAGCCGAGGTGGCGCAGTGGTTAGAGTGCAGTACTGCAGGCTACTTCAGCTGACTGTTCAGCAGTTCAGTGGTTCAAATCTCACCGGCTCAAGGTTGACTCAGCCTTCCATCCTTCCGAGGTGGGTAAAATGAGGACCCAGATTGTTGGGGGCAATATGCTGACTCTGTGAACCGCTTAGAGAGTGCTGTAAAGCACTGTAAAGCGGTATATAAGTCTAAGTGCTATTGCTAAATATGCATTTTTTGGACTTCAAAAGCAGATTTCACTAAACTCAGAACAACGATAAACAAAATCCATAATACAGAAGCTAATGGAAAAGGGAGTGTTGAGAGAGTTCCTAAAAATGAAGATAAAATAATGGCAAATACAAATGGAAGGAATAAATGGAAGACAGAAGAAGCTAATGTGGCTGTAGAAAAAGCTTGATGAAAATCAGAAAACAAGGCAACAAAAAAGGAGATATAGGAGACTGAAAGAGAGACAAGTCACAAAGTAAGAGTAGCCTGGAAGAGTATCAGCAAAATTCAAGCTTAAAACTACTAAGGCCTGCAAAAGATGATAACAACAGCAAAAAGGTTTTTGTTTTTCCTGATATGTACAAAAAAAGGAACAAGAAAGAAGTTAAATATAACTCAGCAGTGTGATGTGGTTGCAAAAATATAATTACAGACTGCACCAACAAAAGCATGGATCCAAGTCATAGGATATAACAGTTTTATTCTGTATTGGTCAAATCTGTGCACCACTTTTTCAGAAGGATTCAGACAAACTACAACAGGTTTGAAGAAGGGCAATGAGGGATTAAAAGAACTGGGATTGCTTAGTCTTGACAAGAGAAGATGAGGGAATATAGGGGAGCATTCTTCAAATACCTGAAAGAATATTAGGCACATGATGGAGAAAGACTGAGTTTGTTATCAGGGTAAGGATCAGAATTATGTCAATTACATTCATTTATCTTCAGTACAGAAATTGTAAACTAGGTTTCATTGGTAGAGTTTATGCTTGTACATAAGAGGAAATACTGCAAAATGACTGGAATCACATGGAAAAACATGTAGTATGTTTTGGTGTCAGTATTGTTCAATATCTTCATAAATGATCTAGATGAGAGGACATAAGGAGAGCTCATCAAATTTAAGGATGATACCAAGTTGGGGGAATTGCTAACACTTTGGAAGATAAATTCAAGATGCAGAAGGATTTTGACAAACTTGAGCACTGGGTCCTAGCTAACAAGATGCACTTCAGTGGTGAGAAAAGTAACATCCTACATCTACGCAGGAAAAATCAAGTGCAAAGGTGTAAAGTACATGGTACCTGGCCCAGCAACAGAAACTGGGAGAGGGATCCAGGTGTCCTATAGACCACAAGGTTAAGTATGAGTCAACTGTGTGCTGCAGCTGCCAAAAAAGCCAATTCAGTCCTAGGCTGTATCAACAGAGCAGGGGTGAAATGCTCCCGGTTCGGGCGTGCCTGCCGGTCGTCGGAGAGCCAGTAGCGATGGCAGCGCTAGGCTTCGCCCACCTACCCGGATGCGGCCATTTGGGTTCTTTTACCCTCTGCACATGCGCAGAGCGCTTTGCGCATGCGCAGAGGGTAAAAGAACCCAAATGGCGGCGTCCAGGCGGGTGGGCGAAGCCTAGCGCTGCCATCGCTACTGGCTCTCCGACGACCGGCAGGCACGCCCAAACCGGGAGCATTTCACCCCTGCAACAGAGGGATAAAATCAAGATCACAAGAAATACTGCTTTATGCTACACTAAATGAGGCCACATTTAAGATTATGGTCACTACAATAGAAAAAAAGATGCTGAGACCCTGAGGGCAGAGAAGAGCCACTAAGATGATAAGAGGTCTGCAGTATAAGTCATATGAGGAACAGTTAAGGGAACTAGGTATGTCTGGCCTAACAAAGAAAAGAATTAGGGATGACATGATAGCTGTCTCCCATGGCAACAGGAAGGGCATCCAGCCATTAAGACACTCTGCTAGCTCCATTCAGTTGCCCAGACTCCACCCCGCAAGGGATTATGGGGTGGTTAAAAGAAGATGATGATAGCTGTCTTCCAGTACATGAGGGGTTGCCACAGAGAGATGGGGGTTGTTGACTTATTCTCCAAAACTCCTGAGAGTAGGACAAGAAGCAATGGATGGAAGCTCATTAAAGAGAGCTCTTTTTAGCTCCATCCTGAAGCTAAAAAGAAACTTCCTGACAATGAGAACAATTAACCAATGGAACAGCTTGCCTCTTGGAGTCATGGGTGTTCTATTGCTGGAGGTTTTCAAGAAAAGATTGGGCAGCCATTTTTCCGGGATGGAATAAGAATTCCTGCACTGGGCAGGGGGATGGACTGGAAGAGTTCCAAGGTCCCTTTCAGCCCTATGATTTTATGATTCCATGATTTTACGTAAGAATAGTAAAACAAATATAAACTTCAGAAGATGCATTACTTCGCCATCAGTTTGCACAATGCTGACACACAGAAAGCAATTTTTGTTTTTAAAGTTTCACAATCATAGAGTCTTGGCTCCAGCTTTCCCTAATTACTTTGTCCACAAATAAAAGATCAATGCCAACATTTCAATTTGGTGACAAAAGGAGGGTATGTGTCTAACACTTAAGGAGTTGTCAGAGAGTTCATGTGATTCTCTTTCTTTACTGAAGTGTTTTCCAGACACCTTTAAAAACATCTGATGTGTGGAAAGAATGAACTGCATTCCCTCTGGCTAGTTGTTCCTCACCAATTGGTTTGGTTCATAATGTTGTGTGGAAGTTTATGAAACGATCTAAGAAAATACAACATAGAATTTTATTTCAGCAAGTAGCCATATGAACATTTTAGACTCTAATACTCCTATTGCCAATCATATGGCTATTTAATTTGCAAAGTGATTTGCCCTCTCTGTGATTGCTCCAATGACTCTGTGAGAAAGAGAGTTCTATTCTTTGACACCTGGGGAACTATAAAGTTGAACTATATTTACTTTTCTCAACTCACTGATCAAACAAATGAGATTCTCTACCTTAAGATCCTCTTGTAATGCCAAACAAAATCCATGGAGCTGAACTTAGATAGAAATGTTCTTTACATGGACAAACTAACAAACAAGCTTGACTCCACAGGACTTGGAATGTTATATCCTTTGCATTATTCCAAATAATACTCAACATATTACCAGTTAGTTCCCAAATTCAGAAATATCTTTAATTAAATCATCTAACCTTAGTCTACATAATTTATACAGGTTGAATAATGCAGCCTATAACCAAGCTTATTTTTTAACCAAAAAAAAAATGACCCTCCTCCTTAAAATACAATTCTAAAAACATCCTGGACTACTTACTACATTATAAAAGAAAAATACAACAAGTCTTAATGGTTCCAAATTGTTCAACTAGCAGATGTCAAACTCGCCTCAATTAAAACAGAGCTGGAAATCCTCAATTTAAAACAGTAAGGTAATTAGCTTTCTGGCCAAACATAGCTTCTGCTGACGGGGTAAGCACTCAAATTAGTCTAAATCTCTCTGTAAACATTCAATAGTTGTGGAAAATACAGAAGGTATTTCAAAGATTAAATTAGGCTGACCTCTTCCAAGAAACGGATGCCTCATGGCAGAGATTGGTGATGTTTGCTCTTAAGTGCCTGTTTATTTCATATACACTTGCAATTATGTACTGTGGAGAGAAAAAGCTCTACTTGCCATTTTCATCAGTGTTTGTCTAATTCTTTGGACTAGTGTTTTATAAAATGTGTTACATGAAAAAAAATGTGTTTTAAGAACTGAGGGGTTAGATCCATTTAAATATTACTCTTCTACACCATGCTTTGTTGATCTTCCAGTCTTAGTATTTAAATGAAGTATTTCATTTTGTCAAGATGGAATATGATCTGCCCCCAGACTTGTTGATGTCCACCCGCCCCAGCCCCCCACCATCCCCGGGGATTGTGACCCACAGTTTAAGAATCATTAACTCAGAGCAAAGCTTCTAAAAACATTCTGCAAATGTGGACTGATTTGTATGGAAATTATAAGGACCATCAGTTAAATAAATGCCCTTTCCCCAACATTTTTTATGAGAGGCATTTATGAGAATGCTTTTTCCAATGTATGATATTACTTATGGCTGCAATTGTATATGCCTCCCTATTGCATCCATCTTAAAGGCCTTTTTAAACTAAAATGTTGACGCAAAGTTAAATATTTATTTGATGCGCCCCATGCCATATACTAATAACTCCAATGAAAAACATGCTGGTTGAAGTTATTTTTCAATCTCTGAACTCTGAACACTAACACTTTCAGATTAGAAATTAGCCAACTCACTAGCGATGGACACAAAGGGGAAGCTGACGTAGCAAGTAGGCTCTGAATGCTAACTATGGGAATACTATAGTAGGCAACCGGATAGATTTCTGTAGGCTGGCAAAGGTTCATAGATCACAGTTTGAAAATCCCTGGCTTAGAAGTCCATTGAAATCAGCTTGTTTCCCTGAAGCATATTTAGATTTAAAAAGCTATCATTCATTCCTCCTCTTGATCGAGTGTTTTAATTAGTGCATTTTCTTTTCTTTTTTTTTAAATAAGAACTTGCTTTACCCCCTTCGCCTCATGTGATTACTGAACAAACATCACACACAGCAAGAGATCTATTAAATAGCTGATACATTTCCAAATATTCTTATATATGACCACAAGCTTCCTCTCCCCACCTCCCATTGCAAATCTGTCAGCTTTGTAATGGCTTCCGCAGACCTGCCAGCTGAAACCAGCTTCATTTCACATAAAACACTGAAGTCCATAATTATGCAGGAGCAAATTAGTATGCCGAATTTCTACGCTTCCTTGCACATACATATTTACAAGAACATCTGCAGGACATTTTACATTGAGAAAGGCCAAAGGGGACAGACTATGCCACTTCCTTTTCCTTTAGAAAACACCAGTAGGATGTAAATATATTTGCAGTCATAAATATGAATGTAGCCAATCTATTTTCATTTAATTACCAAAAATTTGAATGTTTTCAAACATTATTGTACCCAAGTAGTAATAATAAATGAAATAAATGTAAAGTCTAATTTTCATATTCCAAGTAATTGTTCTACAGTTCGAATTGGGAATATGCTAGAGTTACTACTACTTTATCATTCATACATATTATATAACAGAATTAAGGATTGTTTAATGTACATTCTCTCTGAAGGACACTCAGTAGTTTAATGCCTAGAAGGCTTCTCCTTACCTCCAATGTTCTGTATAATGATTGTACTGGCCACAATAACCTGACAAAACAGTAGATTAGTTTAAGAAAAAAAGAAACATTCCTTGCTGGATGTAAATCATGTATTTAAAAACTCATAAGAAGTTGTTGAATTAAGAAACAAGCTAGATACCTATACAGCATGGGTTTTTAAATGTATTTTAGAACTATGATTTTAAAAATGGAAGAATAAATTAAGATGATTTTTAAAATATTGTACAACTATAATCAGAAGAATAACTGTTACAGGTTTATATATTTTACATCCACTACAATGAAAGAGACATTTGCATGCACAGCTAATGACAATTTTCAATTTTCTTTCATGATGAACAAGTTTGCTAACAGTCTATAATTATATGGGAAAGTGATGTAAGAAAATTCTATTCTTTCTAAAGGTGAAATAACAAAAATGAGGGGAGGGTTGGGGGAGTCATAAACAAAGACATTTCTTCTCTTACGTGTACAAAATTCCATGTAAATACAGGAGCTCTGTAGAACTCTAAAGTATGCTCTAGTCTAGTGTAATAAAACTTCATCTTTGCTTTCTTGAATT
The DNA here is from genome assembly GCA_003457575.1 of Thermophis baileyi. NCBI lineage: Eukaryota > Metazoa > Chordata > Lepidosauria > Squamata > Dipsadidae > Thermophis > Thermophis baileyi. The sequence continues at coordinate 4,241,725 of QLTV01004082.1, read as the reverse complement.
TCGGCATATTAATTGCAAGAGGAGTTTGGAAATTACCTTCCCAGGGGAACCAAATGCAAAGAGACCAAGATCTTCATAAGACGTGACAGCTATAAAAAGGAAACAAACAATTCACAATACATATTTACTGGTATATTACATATAATTAAGGCATTCCTATAAAGTACAAGCTTTAATTTTCATAGATATAACTAATATGCTCTTTCCTTTCTTAAAAAAAATATCCCATTGCACCAGACCTGGTGTTTTTTTTCTACTTATTATATATTTGGAGCAAATGTATATTTAAACCTGTATTTAACATGATAAAGACCACTGTTTTGCATGTGCACTACCCTTATATCAATTTATCACTTCAGAACCATTATTAAAGTCATATCAATATTCAATCATTAACAATGATAACTTTATTATTATTAAATAATAACATCTGCCTATTCTAGAGGTTGGGAAGGACTCAATAGGTGATCAGAAATGCTAAATTCAACATCTCATTGGGTGATCAACTAATAATAATAATAGTAGTAGTAGTAGTAGTAGTAATAATAATAATAATAATAATAATAATAATAATAATAGTAATAGTAATAATAATAATAATAATAGTAATAGTAATAGTAATAGTAATAGTAATAATAATAATAATAATAATAATAATAATAATAATAATAATAATAATAATAATAATAAATAATAATAATAATAATAATAATAATAATAATAATAATAATAATAATAATGGCATTCTATTTACTCGTGTTGTAATCTTTTCCAAAAAAACATGATCTGGGGAAGAGATTTTGATAAGTATACCATGTGAAGAAAATTCCTTTTTTTTTTTGTTTTTTGTTAATGTGGGGTGTCAGGAGCTATATTTGTGAGTTTTTTTAATGCAAAATAGTTTTATAAAATGTGTGTGTGTATATGTATATATGTATGTATCTATAAATAAATGAAAAGTACTTCAGGCATTTTAGGCTTAATTAGCAAAGACCACTAGTTCCTTTTTTGTATCTCTAAACCTAAACTACTGAAATTTAGTAGCTTGATTCTGGTCTTTTTTTTTTAAAAGGAATAATAGATAAGGTCTGAGCTCCAATATGAGCTAAGTTTCCAGTAAGCTTAACACATTAATTTTACTTTAAAAGAAAAGTATTCACTCCCCTTCCCCCCCCCAATGTATTGGTTTTTCTTTTCCTACACGGTACAATCACTTGGAAGCCAAAACAAAATAAATTCCTCATTTTAAAAATTAGGAGACAAAAATTGTTACAACATAGAAACACAACTGTTGTCATAAGCATAAAAAAATGCTTTATGCCAACAAAACCCAGTATTGGGGAGAGCAGCATGTTTCAGTATCAGGTCTGCTATACTGGAGTTAATTGAATGTTTATTATGTCTATACTATACACAGAAGTTAACATATTCTAAGAATAATTTTACATACATGCATACCTATCATATATTCCTTTTAGGGCTAAGAAACATTATTCAAAACATAGAAAGGAAATGAGTAATGGCAAAACAAATACATTAAAAGCTTGAAGTAAGAAATATAGATTACACTGGTGTCCCTCAACCTCAGTAACTTATTTAGACTTCAATCCAAAAATTCCCCAGCATGCTAGCTTGGGAATTCTGGAAGTTGAAGTCCATATCTCTTAAGTTGATAACATTGAGAAACAATACTTTGCACCAACACCTTCAATTTACCTCTCAAATGTCTTGTACTATCACGTTTATGCACCATTGCATACATTGCCTTTTATAAGTTAATAAACTTATACCTTAGAAAATAATTTTCATAGTATATATTTTGTGAAGCTAACACCAATTTTATTGAGCATTTCATTTATTCCAGAACAAGGAAACATTTTGCCAAATTAATTCTTTATGCCACTCAGAGTCACTTTTTGTGTGATGGATAGCCATATAAATGTGATTAACAAATAAATAATTTTTTTTTTAAATGGGAAAAATGGCTCAGAACTTCACATCTTTGAGAATGCATTGCAGCCTTTTCAATGTAAAACTGCTACTATTTATTTTGGCATTTTTTGTTGTATTGTTTCCTGTTAGGTATCTTCAGAAGCAAAATAAATCAGAAATAAATCTTCTGGCATCCACTGGAGCTTGTTCCCAAGTTTAGCATGCTCAATATTGCAAAATCAAGGAAATAAATACAAGGGGTTTAACATGTCTACTTTTTATCAAGAGGCCTATTTCACAGACAATTTTTACCGGCCTTCACTATTTGCTGGGTTTTACTTCTAAAAGCATTTTCAGTCTGGTCCACCAGACAAAGTTAAGCTGTGATAGCTTTCAACATGATTGTTTTACTGCTGCTTTTATTGATTAGCTGTAATTTTTAAATGTGTTTATTGCACATTAACTGCAGGTTTAATTTTCTAAATATTGCAGAGGAAAATTTTTATGGAGAAGCAATCGATTGAATAAATAATACTTTACATATAACAATAAGATCTTACCTCTTGAATATTTAAAAGTGTAGATCAAATGGAGAATAGGAGGAAGAGCCTTTGAGAAGAACCAAGGAAAAGTTGACTAATCAGAGATAGCTACAGAGAACCAGAAGTATGAAGAAGAGAAGAAAACCAAACATGAAAAAAACTGTTCCACAGAAAAGTAAAGGCACAGAAGTCCAGAAATTAAAATCGAAACAGAACAGAACAGTATGACAAGATAGCCAGTAACAACTGGGAAAGCTGAATGGATGAATTGCAACAATAGAATAATTAAAATAATCCCAGACTGTTTTCTCTCTCCTATCTCTGACACAGGGACAGGTAAAATAAAAGGGCTTTGGTGAAGAAGAGCTAGGTTCAAAATGTCATCCAAAGTTAACCAGTGGCTTGGTATGACTGTGAGTTTTGATGTTTTTAAGCTTTACTTGTTGTGTCATGACAGTTGTGATAATTACCTTGTGACATTGGGAGGTGAGGGCAGAAAAGGATATTGTGAGATACTTTGCATATTCTATTGAATCGCCTTTCTTGGTATTGGTATGAAGATTAGTTGCTTCCAATTTATTGGTCACTCTGTCGTTTACCAATTTCCTGTCATAGTTTAGTTAGAACCATTATGGATTCTTCTTCTGTTGCTTACTGGTTTTTCATAAATGTTCTACAAATTCCTCTAGCCTTCTGATTTAATTTAATTTAGAGTAATTTAATAATCAGAATGCTGATTAGCTTAATTTTCAAGTACTAGAGATTCTTGTAAATAAGCAGTATCTTTTATTTTTACATTGGGGTCCCTACTGTACAGTATTTCACTATACTCCTTCCATCTAATATAAATCAGTTAGTGTCTTTCATTAGCGTCCTCCTGAGTTCAGAGATACTTTGTAAATAGTTGTCATGATTTTGTTTCTTTTTTTGATATTTTTATAGATGTTGAAATACTGTTACTTGTCTTTTCTAACTACTGATACAGTATTCTTCATTAAATTCCTTCTTGAGAATTTTGCTTTCTTTGCTTTGGCTTCTTCAGAAATCTTTTTTCACAGTCTTCTTTAACAACGTCCTTCATTTCTTTGCACAGTTTCTCTGGTTCTTTATCAGTGACACTCAGGACTTCCTAGTGATTCCATATTTTGTAGCTGTATGCACAGAAGCATATGGAAACCATTTTTTGTTCTAGCTTGATTTAAAACTTGCCCACGAGCAGTTCATGATCTGTTCTATAATCAGCCTCACACAATTTGTTTGCTAACATACCTGAGTTTTTCCACCTCCTTGTACCAATAACACATCCAGTTTAATTTATGTGTGTGCCATCTGGCAATGTTCGCTACAGGGGTCATTTTGAAGAACATGTTATCAATGAAGAAATAATTGGATGGGCAGAAACTGATTTTCATTCTTAACTTTCTGTTTTCTAGGCCATACAATCCAAATGTATTTTCCTGCACACTATTTCTAACTTTGGGTAATCCGATCACTAACTGCAATGCAGCACATCTTATTTGCACGTTCTGTTGCATCAGTGGTTAGACATAAACTTGAATAACCATCATATTAAATTATCATACCCATCTGGATAACCATCTGGATAACCATTATCATACCCACAAATGGATAACCATTTGTCTGAAGTGGTGTAGGGTTTCCTGCCTAAGCAGGGGGTTGGACTAGAAGACCTCCAAGGTCCCTTCCAACTCTGTTATTCTATTCTATTCTATTCTATTCTATTCTATTCTATTCTATTCTATTCTATTCTATTCTATTCTATTCTATTCTATTCTATTCTATTCTATTCTATTCTATTCTATTATCTTATTGGATAACTAGTCCAAAAGTTGTAGTTAATGTTTCAGCTCATTAATTGCATTGTAACCAAGTATTTTCTTTGCTATATATGTACGGTATATAGCAAATACTGTCACTGAAAACAACTATTTATTTTTGTGTCCTGAATAAAAAACAATATGATCTTCTGACTGAAAGTGTCAAAGTTCTATCCTTTTTAATTCATTGATGCATAAGTTACCATGTACAGTTGATTCATGTCACTTTTCACTGGAGTTTTCATGCTTCTTACATCCCATGTTCCTGTTTCATTTTGTCTTTGCAGCTTCAGATTTTCTTCTCTTGTATGTCAACATCATCAACTAAACATCCAGAAGGTTTTAATCTAGCTTGTCATAAAGTTACATTATTTTACGTGGAAAGATCTTTAACTCTTCTTCAGCAGCAATGAATGCCATGGTGGGAGGGGAGCTATCATTCGGTATCATTAGCAAAGACCCAATGAATAATCAATTAAAGAAATATAAAGACAATATTGGAAGGGAATTGTCAACTGGCTCAGATAAAAGGAAAGAGACACTTTTTTAAAAAAAGGACCTAAGTTTTCTGGACTTCATTCTGCTAACTTCGCATTCACACTTCCACAAAAGACATGCCCCTCCATGTCTTTTCTTCATATTTCATTTTTTTCAACATATCTCCACTTGTATGTCTATAAACTTCTGAAATTCAGGTGAAAATTTGCCCAAGACAGAGATTATTTGTTTTTGCAATGTACATGACATCTAGCAAGCATGTTTAGCTCCTTTCTAACCCAGAACAGCAAATATAGTTTCTAATTAAATTCTAAAGAAAAAATGTGATAAGTGTATTGTCAAAATGCAGCAAAACGTATTTTAAGGACTATCCATGTTAAAACAGCTCTAAAGCATATACATAATCCTATCACCTCACTGAATGAATATATTAAATAAGAACAAAATTCAGAACTTGTTCTTGAAAATATTCCAGAAATAGACTTAAGACAAAATGTGTATCTTGATTTATAAATCACAAAGATAAAGTATTTTTCATCAGATATATAATCAGCATTAATAAGTTATAGTCCTGTTAAACAACAATTCAGACAAACTATGTGGATGAATGGATAACATCATCATCATCAACTACAGAGATATATCCATAGTTTTTTCTTGGCAACAATAATGATGTAATTTGACGTGTGTGTGTGTGTGTGTGTGTATGCATGTATATATGTATGTACATATGAATATACATATATAGGAAGCCAGGTTTTTGCAACAGTATCACCATCTAAAAAGGCTGCTGACCCTCGTAGTAATGTTATAAGGTTATAAATTATTTGCCTGTATTGCACAGACTATTCTAAGGATGTGACTAGTGAAATGTAGTTTGTATCTGAATATATTTCTATTTTGCCCCCTCTAAATACTTATGAAGTTTTATACATAGCTCCTGTATAGCATTTTTACTTACCAGTGTAAATGCACATAGTAAGCAACAGAAATATAGAATAAGATGCAAGGGTAGCAACAATTAACATCAGCACACTAGGATAAAAAGAGAAATAATGAATGTCAATGTCATCAATCATTGTTTCCCACTAAAATAGAGTTGAATAGCTACATTTTCCCCCAACCAAGAACAAAAAAAATCATAAGACGTATTTCCTTGTTTTGTATCTTAAAAGATAGAATATGATGCACATGACTGCTAATTCCTTTTTCCATGTTCTCCTTTTTCTGATTTTTCTCTAATACTGAATTTAGCAACTTTCATGACTCATTCAAATCTAGCAAAAATAACAAACCTTTTGTTACAGCATACACTTTGGTAACATTTAAAGTATTTTAAATGATTGTATTTTATCTTTGTGATGAGCAGATACCAATCAGGAGAGGAACAATAAATATCAGCTATATGTTTGTTCACTAATCATCACAGTATCTGGCTCTAGCTGTATAAACCTTGAACGGCAAAGTGAATCATAATTCCCAAGTCCCCCCAAAAAGTGTTTCCAATATGCACCCATCAAAACAAGTATTTGTGCAATTTGGACACATAACTGAAAACTGATATGCCAAAACCTGATTTTTACATAGGTAATTACAGAACTTTAACTTTGAATGTTTTAGTGAATAGAATATGAAGGATTTTTCTACATTAAGAAGATACGTTTGGCATTTCTAATTAAAACGGTGACGACCTCCTTCAGTCACATAGAATAGTATTTGGGTTAGCACTGCCAAATCAGACTGGACTGGGTTTATTCATTACACTAAAATATAATTTAATTGATTTGCTATTATTGCAGGGGAAAAGTTATGATTACTTGATATATCTGCAAGGCTGAATAAATTCAATAAATCATATTTGAACAATGTGAATACAATACTGATTTCTGTACTACAGTTGCAGAATATAGGACTTCTGATAAAATAAATCCCTACACCAATTCCGACAACAGGTAAGAGATTTCACTGCATTGATTTAATTATTTTCCATTCTATTGTACATAGATAAATAGAAAACAACTTTATCTGTAGCAGAATAACTTGCTCAGTATTGTCTGCAATGATAAGCTCTTTGGAGTTAGACAACTCTTTCCCATCTTTGGCTGGAGGTGCTGAGGGCTGAATCTCATGCAAAGCATCACAATGTACATTTCTGCACACTATTTTCTTTTGATTTTGTAGGGACATCAAAAATGAGATTTATTAAAATTAAATGCCTGATTTTTGTACTTGAAATCATAATTAGTAATGTCTAATAGTATACCACTAGAGGAGGGACCACTAGAGGAGGGATCTGGAATTTAACATTTTCTCAACCTGCTTGTTCAGTTTTAGTTATTTTTATTCTTAAAATAATCAGTTTTACTTAAGGTTTAAAAAATCCTAACTCTTAAAAGTAAGCATAAATATAGACCACAATAAAGTTTTTAAATTACTCAAAAATAGAACTGATAATAAAAACATACCTGAATCCAATGATTCCTGTCTTGGACATGACATATGCCAAACCAAGAATCCCACTTCCCATGATAGCATTCATTAAATTAAATACAGAAAAGCCAAAGGAGGTGCCAGTTGATACATGATTCAGCGATGCCTGCAAATGTTAGAACCAAATGCACTGTTACATTCAGATTTCTTAATCTAGGTTAAATAGTTTTTCAAGGCCAAACCAAGTATGAAAGAAACCAACCAATTAATAGGCACAGATTCTCAGTAATCTTAAATAATGTGTTTGACATACAAATATTTTGCTACAGTTGCTCTAATGGGAGCTGATTTAAAATATGCATTTGTATTAAACATACCCTAAGAATTCAAAATAGATAGGTTTTGAATGAAATAATTCCAAAAAGTCTTATGAAAAACAATTGTAGCATAGCATGTAGCATGTATGCTACATGCATGTAGCATAATATGCATACATGGATGCATTTGTGCTATGTGGCTTTATGAAGATGCATTTGGGATATTCATGGAGCAAATCTTTGTTGCAAAAGATATGTCTACTATCACTATGGGTATACAAGAATATCTACCCATTCTATAGATTGCACAGGGTTGGAAAGTTCTAGGAGACATAATCATGTGGAATACCCCATCTGGACAGGTTGGAAAATTATAAAGTGGGGAGGATCTCTGTTGCATTATTTGCTTCTGTGGTAATAGGGCACTTCCAGTGAGGCTTTAAGATGCTGTGAAATGTAAGTTTGGTAGCAACAGTGAATGCTATTTTTTCCCCTATAAGATTGTAAATTTTCCAGTGCCTCAATTTTTTTCAAAGTGTCTTTAAATTGGTCTTGACCTCTGGCACCTGCTTGGAAAAATCATGTACTTTTGCTTAATGTTTTCATAAGTGATTTGCCACTGCCTTCTTCTTCCTAGAGAGCAAACTAACGCAACGTCCTCCAGCTGTCTTCATGGCTAAACAGGACTAGAACCCAATCTTCCTGGTTCTAATCTGGTGCCTTATCCATTACACCAACTGGCTCTCATTGCCTAGATTAAACGTTTTCCATTGAGGAGGCCACTAGAACTGTAGCCCAACACATTTGAAAGGGATGCTATTGTGAAGACTTAGGGGCAATACTAACAAGGTTACATAGTAATGGCAATCATACCATGTGACTTCTTCACCATGACTCACCCTAGATGTTTTTCACCTTCGTGTTCACACTTAGCTGTGTCTGTACATTTCTAGACATTAAGCTTGGTAAGACTTAACCCTTGTTTCTAGCGGTTCAGCATTGTTGTGCACACCCAGCCGATTTGGTTAGCCTTAAGATGTGGGGACCTCCCAAAATTCCCCTGCTAAGGACTTTTGGAGTTGGGGTCCGCACATCTTAGAACAGCAAAGGTTGTAAACACTGGGATAGCCCGTGGCTCGGTGTATTAAGCGAACCCAGAAAATGGGTTAATTCAGAAACTGGATTAAAGTGTGGCTCCTGCCTGTCAGACAGCGAGAGAGGGAGAAAGGGAAAGCCTGCAAGGCTGCCTGAGAAAGCCGCGCGTCCCCGCACCCCGAGAGCCCCCAAGCACGACACGCACCGTGTCCGGGGGTGAGAGGAGCGGGGCTCCCTCTTCCAGGTCCTGAGCCGACAAATACCATCCCGGCTCGGAATTGATTGTGCAGATTCGCGGTTGCTCCATGGTGCGCTGGGCGAGCAAAGGCTGCAATAACCTCAGCCACCGCCGCTTCTGAGTCAGCCGGTCCTTACGATCGGCCGGCCGAGGTGGAGGAGGAGGAGGCGGCGCTCGGCCCTAGCCAGAGCCAGTCTGAGGGCGGGAAGGCCGGGCCGCACCGCCCCCTTCCGCCCTTCGCCGCGGCGACGGGTGATGATGAGGCCGGGAAGGCCGGGCTGCTCTGGGGGAAGGAGCGAAGGGAACGCGGCGCCAAGACCGGCATGAGGTGAGGCCGGGAGACGCGGGAAGGGCCTCTTTCTCTGCCCTCGTTTCAATAGGGGGCACGAGAGGGGGAATTGGGGTCTTGAATACGAGGAGCCCACGTCGAGCTCTCCTCTGCAGACCGTCCCTTTCCCTCTTTGGAGAGTCGCTTTTCTCCGAAAGTAAGGCAGATGCACGTTGCATGTGCTGCAAGAGACAGTCCAAAGAGGTCAAATTTGGAGGGAGCATTGAAACTAAACCCTGCCTGATGGGAGAAATCGGTGGTTAAAACAGCGTTCTTCTGTCTGGCTTATAATGCATAGTGGGGGCACCAGATTGTAGAAGGCTCTTTGCAAAAGCACCCTCAGCAGGTAACCGTCTACCTTGTGAAAATCTCCAATCATAGAAAACGACACAACCTTCGACTTTAGATAAATAACAAGATTGTCCTAATAACCTTGTTATGCTCGTATGCCTCTTGGTATTTCATTAAGCCGCCCAGAGTCACCTTATAGGGGAGACAGGTGGCATAAAAATGTGATAAATAAATAAAAATAAATAAAAATTTTAAAAAGACAGTGGCTAGCAACAATACAATAAATAAAAATTAATTTCAATGTGGTAAAATGCTAAAATGCATCATATTTGATTCCATGATGTCCATAAATTGGTCCAACTTTTTTTTTTAAGCCAGCCAAAGTGGTAGCTGGCACCACATCTCCTGGTAGTGAATCCCAAAGTTTAATTATCTAAAATATTGTTAAGAAAACTGCATAGATTTGCCCAGGGAATCGCCAGAAGTTAAGATTGACTCAAAAGAACACATAGACACATTCACACAAATTAATGTATAAATGTGATGCCAAAATGATTTAAGAGGAATATTTAAAAATTTACCAAGTTATAAGCAGGCTGGATTGGGAAGAACTGACATAGTACAGGTAATCCTCAACTTATGGCCACAATTGAGGACAAAGTTTCCATTGCTAGGCGAGACAGTTGTTTTGAGTTTTGCCCCATGTTACGACCTTTCTTGCCACAGTTGTTAAGTGAATCACTGCCGTTGTTACGTTAGCAACACTGTTGTTAAGTGAATCCGGCTTCCCCACTGACTGTTTGTCAGAAGGTTGCAATAGATGATTACATGACCATGGGACACTGCAACCATCATAAATATGAACCAGTTCCCAAGCATCTGAATTTTGATCACATGATCATGGGGATGCTGCAATGGTCATAAGTGTGAAAAACAACCATAAGTCATTTTTTTTCTCTGCCATTGTAACTTCGGTCACTAAATGAATGGTTGTAAGTTGAGGACTACCTGCACTTCATAGTATCGTATGCTATAGATAAGATAGTTTGTCTGATTTCAAGCTTACCCATGTTTTGAGAACTCAAATAATTTAAAGTTGGTATATGATCATGAAACATGATTATTGAGTTTTTCATTGTCTTTTTTATGCAAGACAACTGGACTATGCTAAGAACGAGATGAGAAATCTGCGACATTCTGATCTGCTTTTGGTTCTTCATTTGTACATTTATTATTATTTGATTATATATGTATATTTAAATGTATTCTGTTTACACTATGAGAAACTGATCCAGTCTGACATGTATACAGGTAGTCCTCACTTAATGACCCTAATTGGGATTGGCAATTCTGTCTTTAAGTGATGCAGTTGTTAAGCTGAACATTAAATGACCACTCTGCCCACCGCTTAGCATTGGCAGTTCCAGTTACTGTCATTGAGCAAATCCCACACGTTATTAGATGAGGGTCCACTGGGATCCAAGCCTTTATTGAAAAAAGTTAAGGAACTGCCTTTGTTTCAACTTCCCCCATTCACCTTTTTTGGCCCTCTGGCTCGCCTGCCTACCCACTATTGTTACTGCACCCCACCACACCACATGCCACTGTTGTATTGTTTGGGGCCTTCTTTAGGCCACCTTCTTTTGCACCGATGCAGCCAGGGCTTCTCTCGCACCCCACCCAGGGTTCTCATTTGCACCCAGCCAGGGCCTCCTTTCCTGAAAGAGTGCCCTGGGCTGGGTGCAGACAGTTGGGCTAGTGTTGTGGCTTGCCCAAGTCCCGCGCAGCTGCTCATGGATCCGGAAGACCAAGAACCGACCATGGGGTGGCAAGATCAGTCTGCATCTCCGGCACCTGAGTCCGAGACCGAGGAGGACGCAGGGCCAGAGGACGATACTCAATCAGGGCCTTCTGCACCTCCCCAGCAGGAGTTAAGTGACTCCAGTGAAGAGGAGGAGCCTCTGATTGATGCTAGGGCACGCAGGGCAGCTAGCCGGCAAGAGTGGCTCTGTAGAAGGTCTCCTCACCTGTAAACCTGCAGGCAGAGGGGCCACGCCCTAAGTCTATATAAGGTTGCATCACAACGGACACTCTTGCTGGAAACAACGCACGTATTTTACCTGGCTGCTGTTTGAACTTTGGTGATATCAGTTGGACTAACTCCAGTCCCGGCTCTCGGCCAATTCCAGCAAGTGAGGAATTTATGGACTTAATGACCTGTTGGTGTTTTTTGTATTTGGAATCCCGGCCAAAGTGTTCTGTGCTTTGCAACAAGAACTTTGATATAAACCCTGTAATCAACTTATTACTAAGCATTTATTAGTGGTAAAGCCTTCTTTATTTTGGAAAAACAGTGTGTGTGTGTCGTTTCCTGGGGGCTTGCCGCGCTGGGTCACAACAGCTAGCACATGAATGGAGGCTCTGGCCAGCGTACATGAGAAGCCTTGGCCGGTGCGTGAGAGAAGCCCTGGCTGAATTGATGCAAAAGAAGGCATGTAAGAAGGCCCCAGCTAGTACAGTAGTGTGCGAGGTGCCCAAGCTCAATGGAGGTAGGTAGGGCCAGGTTGCAGGGGTAGCTGGTGGCAGCAAGTAGCCAAAAGTCAGTTGTAAATGTGAGTAGGCCTGTGTTCACCCAGATTTGTTCATGTGTCTGTAGAGTGCTGCAGTGACCAGAAATTTGAGGACTGGTTCTAAGTCTGTTCATTTATAACCATTATAACGTCAAACAATAACTGAACAAATTGACATTAAGCAAGGACTACATTTATTTTAACAGCAAAATGTTTATTAAGTCAATATGTGCAAGTTTTTTGTTTGTGTAGAGCAGGGCTGTCAAACTCGCGGCCTGCGGGCCAGATGTGTCATGTGTTGGCCATGCCCCCGCCAGGGGGAAAAAGTGTCGATACGTCACGTGACGATGCCGTGACGACGCGCATTTGACACCCCTGATGTAGAGAATGCTTCATTTTACCTTCTCTTACCATGCAGTAGATAAACCCAGAAATCCTTTAATTGTAATTTTGGGATTACCAAAATTATGACTATACGGTCTAGAAAAAGCCAAGATTTTAAACCATCCTTCAAACTTGGTTTAGAAGTTTGGCTTGTTCTGAACATGGTAATCATGATTTGCCACTTTGGATAAAAAAAGGAAGCTATGGCTAGCAGGGAACTTTCAAGAGAATAGAAGAGAATATTTTCAGCTCAGGGTAGAACTGCGGGGTCCTTGGTGCTCTCTGAGCTTGGTGGTTTTCTTGCAAATGTTTCATTCAGTATCAAACTAGGTAGCATCATTAGTGCTGATGATGTCTGCAAGAAAACCACCAAGCTGAGAGAGCACCAAAGACACCTAAAATGAGTAAGCATGATTTGTAGATCAATCTTCTGTGAAGTTTGTTATTACATCAAATCTTGCATAACCCAAAGTTTGGTTTAGACTTTCTTATACGAATAGTTTATGAGTGCCGTACAGACATGCAAACTTGTACTTTTTCTCTGAGTAATATCTAAAAATGAACACTTTTTCTTTTAGATTTTTAAGGCAATTAAAAAGCTTATTCCCTTGCCTCCTGAAAGTGAAGTATTTTGGATCAGAAACATTATTTCCAACACTGTGGATGTTTTGGAACCAGTCTTTTAATCGATTGCCTGAACATCTTCCAAAAATTCAGAGACAAAGTTTCTTCACCCTGCAGGAGATGGCTGATAAGAAACCTGACCCTGATGGATTCTTGCCGCATCCCAGAGTACGTGGAATGACCACCCTTGACAAAGCTGCTTTCAAAAATGATATTATCATCCCAGCTCTTTTAGTTAACAAAGACATAACCAACAATCTGCTGAAGTGTCTTAAAGGAGTACTACTCCAGCGACCAGGTCTCAAGAGAGTCGTTGAAGACCCTGACGATGAAAACAGAAAGTACATTTTGTTGGACCCACATAAAATATCTGCTGACGGTTCTCTGGGTGAATCTGAGCAACAGATCTTAAAAAGCTTTGGTATTAACCCTGAAATAGTCAAGTATAACATGGAACTTACTTATGATAATTTCAAGACAGAAGAAATTCTGAAAGCAGTGCTTCCTGAAGGCCAGGAGATCACCACAGCCTTTAGCAGAATTGGCCATATTGCTCACATGAATCTGAGAAGCCACCAGCTGCCTTATAAACATTTAATTGGTAGGTTATAGTCAGGAATTCCTGTGTAATCAAAAAACTGTAGAAACGCTTTTTAATGGTTTCTAAAGAGATAATTGGGCTAATATTTTAAAACTAGATATGAAAAATCATTTGAGCTTTTCAATGCCTAAAATAAGGTAAGTTGTTTTATATAGTTCAGCAGCAATAAATCTTTTGTAAAGGATACTGATATTGTGCATAAATTAGCACAATATGTGATACAGAATTTAATTTAAAGCAAGGTTAGTTTCAATGGTTTATATGTTTTTTAAATTAAAAAAAAAAAGGAAGGTTCTTTATATCAGCTCAGACTGTCAATCTAGCCTTGGCAGCGGCTTTCTAAAATTGGAGGCAGAGGTCTTTTCCCGTCAGCTGCTAACCAAGCCTTTTAAATAAAGATGCTGGGGAAATCGAAATTTGTGACCTTCTGCTTGAAGAGTATGAGCGCAACTGCTGAGCTGTTATCTTCCTAGAGTTGTGTAGAATGCCACAGAACTTGGAAGAATAAATGGAATATTCAATTTCCCTGAGTTTAAATATGAAGTCATAGAACTGCGTCTTTTGCTTGACTTTTGGCTGTGGTTGAAAGCAACAATGCATCTTTTTCTTTCTGCAATCTTAGGCACGATTGATTTGGGTAAAACATTTCCATCAGTTTTGTCAGTTTAAAAGCGTTGAAAGCAACTGTATTTCAGCATTGTCATGTGGTTCAGTCCCCTATTTCTCGGCAGCCAGGGAAGGGCTGACGGAATGGTATATGGAATGCAGAGGTATGGTGTGTGGAAGTCACATAGTGTAGCGATTTCATGGCATGGTAAGCTCAGGATGATGATTCCAGCAGCATCCACAGAATGCCAAGCATAAGGTTTTATCCCTTCCCTATCCCTTCAGAAGGTGCAGACAACCTGAAGGATGGTCTCTGCATAACATAAAAGAGGTAATATGTCTGCATAATGTAAAAATAAAAAAGGCAGTGTGTTATATTTATCAAAATTTGTGTAACCATAAAGATTCTGGGTGGCATGCAACATTATAAACAGCAGGAACCAAGATAAAAGATAAAGAATTATATACGTCCAGAGGAAAAGACATTAAAATTAACATGTAAAATCCCCCCCCCCCCAAAAAAAAGGCTTACCACTTATTCTAAACCAACCTCTGGGGAAAGCCAGGATTTCAAAGACTTTTACATGGGAGTTCTGCTCTGATGTTTTTACATCCTAATTCTTGTTAATATCCAAAATTGTCAGTTGGCAAAATGCCAGCTTCCTCCTTTCAGCAGTCCCAGTGGCTGTATACTGGCAATAATCACAGGTCTCTGCTCAATGTCTCTCTCTTTTCCCTTTGATCATTCCAGTCTCACTGTCGTTGGTTGATAGAGTACTGAGTCAAGAATAGTTTGGCAGTTCTTTCTATGCTATAGACTGAAAGGACAAAAGAGTAGATCCTGTATGGGAAAAGTCCCCCCCCCCACTTTCCCTTAATGAAGTTTTCTGTTGAGTAAAAATGCACTTGGATAATATAAATTCTTGAATTCAAATTTTTGAATAATAAATTCAAATATTTAAGAGGGTATACAAGTTTTTTATAAAAAAAATTAGAGACTAAGGTTCCCATCTTCTCTAGCCATTTCTCTTTCTCCATTTTTGCTGCCTTTTTACGATTGCGTCTTCCTCTCTAATATCTCTTTAAAATAAAGAAATATTACAGCGAAGGATAATCTAATTCAAGGGTGCCAAACTCAAGGCCCGGGGGCTGGATCCGGCCCGGGGGGGGTGCTTAGATCTGGCCCGCGGGACCACCCTGGAAACAGCGAAGGACTGGCCCGCGGTAGCGAAGGACTGGCCCACGGTGCCTCTGCCAGTGAAAATGGAGCTCTCGAGGGCAGCCTTCCTGAGCTCCGTTTTCGCTGGCAGAGGGTTGCAGGAGGCCGCCGCAGCCGAAAACAGAGCTCGGGAGAAGGTTGCAGGAGGCCATCGCAGCCGAAAACTTTCGGAGCTTGGGAGCCCGTTTTCACTGGCAGAGTGCTCAGGCCACCACAGGCGCCCCGACATGCGTGACATCGAGCTGGCCATGCCCACCCTGGCCACGCCCATCCCCCCCCCCCGAGGTCAAACACAACCCTGATGCGGCCCTCAATGAAATCGAGTTTGACACTCCTGATCTAATTGGACTGAGGGTGGCACTGTGTCTTGTCAGGCTTAAGATACCGTTTTGCCCCTTAACCATGCAACAAACTTCCCAAAATAAGGAAAAATGGATGTTAAATTGTAAGTTTTTTCTGTATAGGGAAGAATATAACATTAAAAGATTTCAGAAGCAAGCATTTTGGTAGTTCCATAGGAAGTAGTTTTAAGAAGCTTCCCTTAGAGACAAAGAGGGATAGTTAGACCACATTCCTTTGCAAGGATAATACAATCCTTCACCCTCTGTGGAAGAACTGTAGATAAGTTTACCTTTCTTTGTTTAGAAATGAAACACTCATTTCATGGAAGAGGTTTTTTATACTTTGCTTACCACTTTTATCTTAGTTATTAAATGGTCGGGGGTGTTTTTTTGCATGACTTTCTTTCAGGACATGTTATCGTTGACAAAAATCAAGGAATAACCTGTGCTGTAAATAAAATCAATATTATAGACAGCATGTATCGAAACTTTGAAATGGAGCTACTAGCTGGAGATGGTGCCAACATGATAGCAAAGGTACTGAGACTTTCAATTGTATTTTATTCTAGCAAAAAGAATGCTCTTTACATGGAGATGCAAGCAGAGCAAGAAACAGACATTATTGAACGTTAGACTATGATTTCTTGTCTGCCTCACAATTCCATAGAGTTTGCAATCTATGTTTTCAGATATCCTCGTCTAGGCTGAATAAAATTGCAACTCTGATTAAAAGGTTGTAGTAAAAGGAATATAGCTTACCAGTGGCTGAATTTATGTAAAGTCCATGCACACACACATGTACCGTGTTTCCCCGAAAATAAGACCCTGTCTTATATTTTTTTGAACCCTGAAATAAGCGCTTGGCCTTATTGCCATGCACTCAAAAGCCCGATTGGGCTTATTATCAGGGGATGTCTTATTTTGGGGGGAAACAGGGTATAGAGTTGAATTATTGCAGAAACATTTGTTTTAGATCCAGTTTAGATCTTTTTTTTCCCTTCTTTAGAATTGCTTCATTTAGTATTTATTCATTTGGTTTGAATACAGGTAGTTCTCAGGTTATGATCACTATTCAGTGGCCGTTCAAAATTACAATGGTGCTGAACAGGGGGACCTATGAATGGTCTGTGAAGTTGTGAGTATTGCAACTTCCTTGCAATTATATGGTTATCATTTGCAACCATCCCTTCCAGCTTCCCATAAGCAAAGTCAATGGAGAAGCAGACAGAGAAAGTTTCAAGTCATTCTTGTAAGTCTCTGTTGCTACTTTTTCTTCCAAGGAGCCCTGCTACGGTGTACAAGAACCCTGGGATATCATAGCACCTCTTCGTCCACCTGTAAATGGCCCCTGCAAATGTAAATTTGCACTTGTAAATGGCCCCTGCCAGCCCTCCCATCTTCAAGAGCACCCACCTCCAGCCCCTGCTGTCCCACCTGTAGTACCTATCTGCCCCACAGCCTTGCCCGCTTTCCTGTTTGCCTTGGACTCTGGTCATGTGAGGGCCTCTTAATGACCCACCCAGTCTCTGATGCTGGGTGCAAAAGATCAAGTCCACATGTGAAGGTCCAGTTACACTGATTCATTGCTACTCATGCCTATGCACAGGAATATTCTCAACTAACAGCACCTGCTTGGAGTTAGATAAGGGTCAACAGAATTCAAGGAAGATTGGACTTAATTCGCTTATGGCTACGTAGGGATTCTTGGCTGATCCCTCTTTTACCTCTGCCCCCAATTTCTGTCAGTCCTCCTACTACATCTCAGTTATGACAATAACTATGACTGCCTGAATTGTTGTTGATAAGCAAGGTGGTCACAGATTGTTGCATTTGAAAACCACATCACTTAGTGACAGAAATTACAATCCCAATTGCCATTGTAACCCAAGAACTACCTGTAAAGCAAATGAGCAAAGTGGATTGCTTCAATAAGATTTAGGACTCATGTATATAAGGCTGATCTTGTATTTAAGATTCCTGAAAAGGTGTCTGTACTGTATTGTTTTAGTATATTATTCTTATTTATCTCAGCTTTTGCCTTCAGGATATACTATTATATTTCCAACTCCCTGATACAAAATTAGCATGGTAAGTATATATTGTTACCCCTCATGGAGGATAACATACGTTCTCTTTAAAAATAAGAATTTATTTAAAATATATATTACAGAAGAAGCTGTAAACCAAACTGTAATTCTTAATTTTCAGAAGCATGACTTCAGATAGTGACAGATTTATTTGATTTGTATTTTTTCTTTTAAGTAAGGCAAAATTTTAAAAAGCCACCTTGAAACTCTGAATGGGAAAGTCATTGGTGCTTTAAAGTTTTAAATTGTTTTTTTCAACTGATGAAAACTAGATCTCACATTGATATAAAATACCAGTGTTATAAACCTTAATTGTAGCTATGTAATTCTAAGGTTCTGTCCCTTCTTGCACCATAAATAAGGGTGATATAGAGCTATGGGGTTGTGTGTCGTGTGTCTTGTGTCTTTTAATTAGCATGACTTTTATATAGACATGACAACATATTTATTCATTCAATATAAACACGATTGTTCCTCTAGAACGTACAGTAGTTACATAACACCTCCTATGTTAGGATGGCTGAAACATGATTGGCCCAAAGTCATCCAGTGAACTTCCATAGTCGAGGACGAATCTTAATTTGGGTCTCCTTATTCCCAATCTGATCTTTTGCAAGGACATGGTTCTCAATTCTTCCGTAACTAGCAAAGGGGAACTTTAATTTTTGGTATAAAATGTAATCTTTCATTGCATTTCACTCTTCCTGACCTTTGGCAGCTAACAGTCGGCCTATTCACTTGAATTCTTCTAGGTTAAAGAAAACTATATCTCATATGAATTTGATTTTTCCAAAGTCTATTGGAATCCTCGCCTCTCTACCGAACATTTGCGGATTGTCAACCTTTTAAAGCCAGGAGACCTTCTCTTTGATGTCTTTGCAGGTGTGGGGCCTTTTGCAATCCCTGCAGCAAAGAAGAACTGCATGGTGTTTGCAAACGACCTCAACCCTGAATCATGCAAGTGGCTCCAGCACAACTGCAAATTAAATAAAGTGGACAAAAAAGTCAAAGTCTTCAACCTGGATGGCAGGAATTTCTTGAAAGGGCCAGTGAAAGAAGAACTGGACAAGCATCTCTCTTCGAAGGAATGGAAAAATTCTGCGCATATCATCATGAATTTGCCAGCCGTGGCAATTGAGTTCCTGGATGTCTTCAGGCATCTCTTGAAAGGAAAGCCAGTCAGTGATGAACTTCCTACAGTGCACTGCCACTGTTTTTCCAAACATGATAACCCTACGCAAGACGTTCAAGAAAGAATTGAAGCTTTACTGGGGACTTCCTTACATGGTCTTTGTTCCGTTAAATGGGTGAGAAATGTGGCACCCAATAAAGAAATGATGTGCATTAGCTTTCAACTTCCAGCTGAGGTGTTATACAAGCCGCTGTCTTCTCTGACAGGTAAATTCAGCAGTGGAAAATATTATGCGGGTGAATGGAGGCTTAGTAAAATTTTGCTACCTAACTCTGATTGAGGATATTTCTTGGGTTGAGATCTAAAGAGCACTATGGGTCTCTTGTCTTAAATTGACCTGACATATATACTGCACTACAGTAGTGGGTTGTAAATCCCGTCACTACAGGTTCACTCGTGCGTGCGCTCGTGACGTCCCAGACGGGTAGGCAGAGCCTCCCGCCACTACCAGTTTGCCGAACCGGGAGCAACCCACTGCTGCTGCACTAATTTATAATCTAGTTAGTCAGCTTGGTTTTGTGTGATTTGTAAAACCAATTGCTATAAATTGTTAACTTGGTTTATTTCTGAGTGATAAGGGACAGACCAAATCCTGTTTTAGTGAAATGGGCAGTTACTGACTGCCATTGAAAAAGATTCTTGAATGTCAGGATTGGTGTTTCAAAAGAGACATTGTGGGGTGGGGTACCAAAATAATCCAGTTCCTATGTGGCCTTCTCCATTCTTTTTCAAGCTCCCTTTCTTATAATTCACTTATTTTTTCCATATCTACTTTAAGGGGTGTTTATTGTATATTGCTAATTCTTATGCATTATGAGTTTGAATGAAAGACTTTAATAATGTTCGCCAATTTTGGCATCAGATTTTCTTTTATAACTCTTTTTTCAACCACTTCTCCTAATGCTGTTCCATTTCTGGGCAACTTTTTGTTGTCTGCCTCAGCTTTCTGCCTCTCATCACCTATGCTGATCTACGACCATAAGAAAGATTTGATTTGCCTCTCATGTGCATGAAACCAGATTGCTTTGATCATCACCACTATCTATGTATATGTGGGTTTTGATGCTATGAAAATTATTTAGCCAAAACCACACAATTAATAGTGCTTAGAGACTGTCTGAGAAACATAAGCTGCTATTAGGTTTGGATGGATGGATGGATGGATGGATGGATGGATGGATGGATGGATGGATGGATGGATGGATGGATGGATGGCTATATCTGCCATTCAGATATAATATAAGCTGCTATTAGGTTTGGATGGATGGATGGATGGATGGATGGATGGATGGATGGATGGATGGATGGATGGATGGATGGATGGATGGCTATATCTGCCATTCAGATATAATTATCTTAAACTTGTTTGTGCAGATGATCCAGAAGAACCTCCATCTAAACGACTATGCCCAAATGAAAATTACACTGAAGAAAAATAATCAAACCATCTAGGAGATATGTGGATCATGACTGAATAGAATTTTAATTCCATTTTTCAAGGTGAGGAAAGTATATTGGATCTGCTCTCTGTGTAACAGCAGTTATCTAATCTGTCTCAGAGTTGGTAATTGCACGCTCATGAGCTGTTTGTACATTGATTATGTTTCAGTTCTATTATATATGATATGGGTCAATTCTCTTATCTAAAGAACATTAAATTTTGTATTTTTCCATAATTTGTAGTATTTTGTGTTCAAGCTTGTGTCATTATTCATCCACCAATGAGAAAGTATAAAATTAAATGAACAAGATGAAGTATTTCTCTGCAGTGTTGAAGTACCCATACATAGGGCATTGGATGTCATTGCCCCTGTGAACACACTGTCCAGCCACAGATCCTGAGCAGCTCCTGAGGCGCTAAGGGAGATGATATATAAAGCAATGAAGTATTTGAAGTATGGTGAAGGTTGTAAATGGCGGTCCCATGACAGTGGGATGCTGCAAGTGTCATAATTGTGAGCCAGTTTCCAAAAACCTGAATCATGATCATATGACCATGCGACACTAGAATGGCTGCAACTTTGAGGACTGTGTAAGACTCTTTGTTCAGCGCCATTGTAACTTGGAACAGTTGCTGAAAGAATGGTTAACCGAGGACATCTTTATTCATAATCTTGAGTTTTTCACTTCCTTGTTTATAAAAGCAACTGTATTTATACACACATATCTGATATTTATATGCTCCTGTTTCAAAGGAAGGGAGAATTCAGGATATGAAATAAAAATATTAGTTTGTAAACTAGGTGTATGTTACATCTAGAGAGGCCGTCTTGCATTTTGCTTAATTATACTCAAGTGCATCTTATATTACAGTTTAAAGCACAACCCACCATTTCCTAAATTAATAAAGCAGTTGCTCTGCTGTTTTCAAGAACAGCTGATAAAATGACTAAGAAAATATAGAATTCGTGAGTTTTGATGCCTGCTGATGACATACTATTACTCTTGGTTTGTGGAATTCTAACTCTACTTCTGCTCCTGATACTACATAATTACTGAATTCCAATTTGCACATTTAAGCTGGTGTGCTTCAAATACATGAAATATTTTCCCAAATTAAATACACAGTCTTTAAAACAGTATAACATTCTTGGTTTTTTGCCAATTGATAATCAACATTTCATGTATCATATGGAGTGGACTCTAGTCCAAAAAGCTGCTTCTGAAGCACCTGTGATATTCTTCCAATATAAGAGTTTTCATTGAAGGGAGGGGCGGATATTCTAATTCAGTTATTTCTTATCCAGTAAACATTGATCCAGCTATTGGTTTTGTTGCAATAAAATAACTATCCAGTAATAGTCTCTGGAAATAGTAACTAACATCCTCAATGGAAAAAAATCAGATGAATTTTGATAGTCTTCCAGAATTAAGAGTTATATTGGGACCCTTAAATTTTCAAGGTTTAGAGTACATGCTTTAGGGCCATGTAGCAATTCAGATTTAAAAGGGAAGAGGTGATTTGGAGTGCATGTTAATATCTGTCAGCATCTGCTTAAATCAAACACATCTTTTCCTGGAATCAAAGAATCTAAAAAAAGGTGCAGCTTCTCCATGAGTATCACAATGTTCAAAATCATGTTAGAATCTGGCTCGTGTATATCCCTATTTATTTTGTCTCTTAAAACTATCCAAAATCAAACAGGTAGAAAAATGTCAGCCTTCTCCATACTGAAGAAAAACTGATACAGTAGTCACTTGTGTTTTGCAGGCTTCTCACCTTTGCACTATTCTATTCTAAAAGGCCCATTCTGTTGGAGCTTGTAAAAAAACTCTACACAAAGTTTCAGATAGTTATGACTTCCTTCTGTATGTGTTTTTGGTATTTGTAGAGCCAGATACATAATTGCGTATTTACAGAATGATAGTCTCTCCGATTCTTATATCATGCTTCAGGGAAGAAAAATATAATTCATATGCATTAGACAACTGGTTTAAGAGAAGAAAAGGCTTTTGGCTTTTAGTAGAATTGCACTATACAGGTTTAATGAAAACAGCATTTCAGTGGTTTTGCAAATAAAAACCTGAAAAGAAGACATAGAAACTACAGAAAATAACAACAAGAACATCTGGGTTTATTTTTTTAAAATTTTACTAGTCTGTTTCAGAAACCTTAAATACATGAAACGATTGCTCACATCTTCCATTAACATCCCAGGAGAGTGACATAAAGCATCTCCCATTCCCATCCTCAAACCACAGAAAAGGAAAAAAAACACATACACGCCACCACTTTTTCTAAATAAAGTTTCTATTTAGTGAATTTTTAATATTTAAGTATGGCTGGCTTCACAATGTCTTTTATTTAAAAAAAAAAAAAAAGGATAGATGACTGCAGTTTAGCCATAGTGCAGACGGCAACAATTTTCACCTGAGTTTTGCTTGCTCTGCTTTGGTGTCTGTTACCCCCCAGTTAGCCAGGATGCCAAAACAGCCCACTGAAAGCTTCTTGAAGGGCTCGATGACAGGCAAGAGAGGAAGTGTAGCCACCAGCAAGATCCTGTGGGGAAGCAGCTCGGACATGGTTTAGATACCTAGAACAAAGAGCAGCATTGTCTAAGCAAAGAAACATTTCATGCTCCACGACAGGAATTGGAAGAAAATCCAACTTCTCTGGGTCCCACTGCTGAACACATTTCTATAGACTGAATCATTCTCAAAAGGCTGGAATTGGAGACAGGAAAGACTGAACTCAATTTAGAATCCTTGTTGGATTAAATTTATTTATTTTAAATCCTGACCTTTATGCTCTGGCGAGCATTCAGAATGGCTATAATTCACATAAACTGTATGAATTTGGTGTTTCATCTATGTAGCCTAGAGACTGAATTCTCTATACCAAAGCAGCCACGCCACATGCCTCTCTCAACATTTCCTGAACATCTATACAATAATTTGCAGTTTTGGTTTGTTCATAATTGTTCCTATCTTGAGGCCAGAAAAGGTCTAATAACTGAAAACCTGCATTTCTGTTTGAGCTCCAAGATACTTCTGCTGAAATGCCAATGAATTCCAAAATTCAGATACTCCGCTGCAAGAAAAGCAAGAGGGAGATGGAATGTCAGCTTGAGTTTTTCCATTGCTACATGCTGGAAGACCAGCGGCCTCAGTCAACCGAATACAGTAGCAGTGGCAAGGCTAAAGTTATGAACTGCCTCTCAGGGTTTCAACTATCCGTTATTTCTTTAAAAGTCTCAAAAGACATGTCATGGAAAAATGCTACATTTCATTGAAGAAAAGCAGAGCAGCAAAGATCAAAAATAGGAACTCTGTATAAAAGCATAGCTTAGTCTACAGGGTGGGAAGCAAGAATTTCCAAACTTCCTTTCCCAGAAATCCTCTGGGTCTTTGCTCCCTGGATTCATTCTCCTGCCTTTGGATAGTAGCTCAGTGATTTTGGCTGCCACAATTTTATCTTCCAAGAGGTACCTCACTAATTCTATCATAATGGATCTCACTTGCCTGTAACTTGTGGGTCTTTCTTTGATCTCTTAGATATTGTCTAAGCCAGCAGAGGCAAAAGACTTTGCATCTTGTCCCTCTTCAGTGAAAATTGCAAGACATGGCTTTGGCACACCACTGATCTTACAATGCAATTCAGTCAGTAGTCTCTGCCCTTGGCACCATTCAGACCTCAAGAGAGCAGCAGAGAGGAGGTACCCAATTAAGCCCTCTGCTGCAGTTTATGCTGTGATGGAAAGATTAAACAGATAAGGAGTTACTTGGGGAAGGGGTTTTCTTTTTAATATAGATTAGGGTTAAAATATCGGAAAGGGAGTAACAAAAGCAGTGGGGGCTATCCTATAAACGAGATTTGTGGCCCATGAAATCTCTACCCTGTCAAATGCTTGTCTCTTTGAGCATAAAGTACTATCCTGCTTAAGGAGACAGCCAACTGCATTAGGTCTTTAAAAACAGTATAGCCAATGAAAACCAGCTTCTATAGTTCCAGTGCAAACTATCAAGATTAAGCTATTTTGATTCAGCCTATCTTGGTTCAATTTGCTTCTGGAACAGTTTAGTCATTTCATCTCGATGTTTCAAACACAAACCTGGAACCCATACATAGCCTTTTGTACACTGTCCTGGGAAATTCTGAGCAGCTATTTGCTGGTTGGAACAAATATGGGACATATCCTAATGAAGTTCTTAGTACTGAAAGGATAGAGAATTGCAGTTGGGGAGGGAGAAGGGTGTGTGTGTGTGTGTGTGTGTGTGTGTGTGTGTGTGTGTGTGTGTGTGTGTGTGTGTGTGTGTGTGTAATTGCTTTAAGATGGATGACACCTACCCATAGTCCCCCATTTCCAGGGATTTATACAGTCATTCTTACCCTATGATTATGAGAATTCTGATTTTAAGAACTAAGTAATCTAGATACTTAATTTTTCCCTTCACAATTTGTTTTGCTAAGGAGAGGAGATACAGCTAAGTTCCAAAGAATAAACAGAAGCTAATTCAAATTTCTTAATTCAAATTAAGCAACTTTTCATATCACCTGACTCTAGTAAATAGAGTCTGATTAATTTATTAGAGAAGTACACAAACCACTTCTATTCTCACAACTTTTTTCCAGATATCCCAAGAATGTCCTGTCTTGAGATGTAGCTCTCTGGGTAGCACCTTGATTTAAAACAATAATAAATATTCTACTGGACCAATACTTTCACCCTTACCTCCTAGTCCAGGGCTGTCAAACTCCCGGCCCATGGGCCGGATGCGTCATGCGCTGGCCACGCCCACGCCCGGTTTAGTGAAGGGGGAAAAAGTTGTGATACATCACGTGACACTGCCGTGCCAACGTGAGTTTGACACCCCTGTCCCAGTCTGTATTTGTCAACCTGGCACATATGTTGAGATAGTACATATTCTGATCTACCAGAAGGAAACATTTAATATTAAATTATTAAGGTTATTAATTTTGAGGTTACATTAATGCTAATACTGCTGTACGTATAATAGGGTTTTCCAGGGCTTCAGAAAGGTGCTTCAGAATGTTAAAGGGCATTACTGTATCATCTGTAACTCTGTTGTTCTTTATAACTGGGTCACACATTGACACTTAAATTGTAACAATTAGTGTGCTACAAAGCCCATCCTTTCCAATCTGCATTTTACTCTAAAAGATGCAAATAAGATCAGTTCACTAGTAAGTAACAAATTTGGAAAACATATCCCAAATCAATAACCAAGTCCAAACAGAGAATAAATGAAAATACAAAGGACTTCATCAGAATGAACATATACACGGAAATAATGTGTAATGGTAAATAACAACACTGCATAATTACAATGTTATATGATCTTTTATATATTGGAATGTAGTACTACAAAAGGCAGGTGAAAAACCACTGAAAGCACAATTGTGTGCTGTTAGGACTCTGTCCAAACAGTTGGGTTGGTTAATATAAACAAGCCACAAATCAGTTTATATGTATATATGTAATATTGCTTTAAATGCATTGGTGCATTCTGACTGGCAGTAACAGCCATATGAGGTAGCTAGAGAACAGGGTTAGTTTTCTCTCTCTTTTGCTGATTCATTGCTGAAGTGACTTCGTCTCTGAGAGTAAGCTCTGGAAAAACCACTGAAAGCACAATTGTGTGCTGTTAGGACTCTGTCCAAACAGTTGGGTTGGTTAATATAAACAAGCCACAAATCAGTTTATATGTATATATGTAATATTGCTTTAAATGCATTGGTGCATTCTGACTGGCAGTAACAGCCATAAGAGGGAGCTAGAGAACATGGTTAGTTCTCTCTCTTTTGCTGATTCATTGCTGAGTGACTTCGTGTCTCAAAGTAAGCTCTGTGTGTAGCTAGCTATCTGTGATAGTAGAGATTCTTTGTTTGCTGATTAAGACAAAGAAAGGCTGGTAAGAATACTGCTGTACTTCTGAATACTGACTGATATATCG
>QLTV01004082.1:4191586-4205782 GCA_003457575.1 Thermophis baileyi | reverse complement strand
CCACATTGTGTCTGAATGTCCATCAAGAGCTTACACCAGCCCAATGCCTCTGTCAAGCCTGGAAGCCATCTTGGGCCTTGGATCTTCAGGCCTGCCACATTTGGTGCTGTGGGAAACTGGGAGGGGTATTGCATGGAGCTGGGGAGATATGTAGTCAAAATAGCATTCCTTTCTCCGAGAGTCAAGGCCACTCTGCCCTGCACCTGGAGGGGTGTGCTTGGGAGGCATCTCCAGTTGGGACAGTGCATTGATTGGACCATGTGATGGACATGTGGGTGCAGGGGAAGGGACTTGGGCTTTCTTTTGGGTGGGGAAAACCTGGAAGCTTTCAGATTCGGGTTTTCCCAGATGTGCCAATATGACATCTCTCTCTCTCTATATATATAAAAGCGAAAACCACTCACACATTAATTACGAAATCTCCAGAACCGTAAAGCCTACAAACTTGAAATTTGGCACGTATGTTCCTCTTGGCTTCTAGGTGTTCCCTAAGAAAGGATTTTTCAAAATGACCATCAGAGCATTAGTATTTCATATATTATTTTTAACATGCTCTGATGCTAATTAGTTAGACGTTCTACTCCCCCTCCCAAGCTGAAAATATCTGCAGAGAATGGGATAGCATAGGAGAGGCTTCTGTGGGCAAGGCTGAGGGAGAGAAGGGGATAGGATAGGAGAGGCTTCTGTGGGGCAAGGCTGAGGGAGAGAAGGGGATAGGATAGGGGAGGCTTCTGTGGGGCAAGCCTGAGGGAGAGAAGGGGATAGAATAGGGGAGGATTCTGTGGGGCACTACACCTCTTCTTAAATGCTCCATTCCCACCACATTCAACTAATTTTTTGGTTTCTTCTGAACTTCTAACTCTTACTTCCAAATGCTAAAGTAAGCCGAAACACAGCCTTTTTCATTGAAATTCCTGTTACCCACTCCTTTCGTTCCAGCATTTGTATCTCTATCTATTTCCACAACTTTTTACCAAGGTACAAATATTTAATTGCTGCACCTGTCATTATCTGGATTATGCATATTGATCCCAGTGCAGAGCAAATTAGTCATGACTGATGAAATAAGAGGGATTTGAGTAGAAAAAACATTAACTTAGATTAGGATGTTTAAAATTGTCTGGTACAGATGGTAAAGGAATTCCTCTATCTTTCGTACTCAGGCTTCCCCAATGGCAGTCCCCTTATCCAAAGCCTGTTCATTTGCCAAGTTTTTTACACCATCTCCATCACTTTCCATCTTAAACACAGAGTTACACTGTGCAAAGACTGAGAGAGTGATTTCAGATGAAGTCAAGAAAAATTGCAAACATTGCTTTCATCTATTATGTTTATAGTATTTACTTGTTCATAAGTATACTGGTTTTAGTAGGTCACATTTCCAAATAATTTGGAATGCAATTATCATTTGCATGAAATTATTGGTTTCCATGAATTAATTTAACCACAGAATTTGAATGTCACTTATTAATAAATTTGCTTATTGTGCAATTAATATATTTGGATTTGCAGGGTGTGTTAACTTTATATTAATGTTTCATTTCCTTCCAAGCATCCAGAGTTTTCAATAGGTGCACATACATCCTCTTGAGAAAGAGCTAGTTTATGCTGGGTAAAAATGCCATTTATTTTTGTTTTTATTTTTTTAAGAGTCACTGGCATATTAGATTACTCCAGTGATCTCATCCCTTCACATTCCACATGCCATTGCTTGTCTAAACAACAAGACTCCTTTAACTAGGTTTCCATCACAACAGCAAAAGCATTATCCTCTTCCCAAAGTACAAGAAGGAATTCATTTCTCTTCGTATTGATTAGAATCAAAAGTTACTGCTGTTTCCAGAAACCAAGATCTGACTCGCTGGGGCTTTCTTTAACTCCAAATTGCTTCCGCCCTTTGCGTTTCAAGGCAAGGCATGGCTTAGCATGAAGCATTCTGTAATGACTGAGGCACCTGGCCCCATATTTGTCATTCTCTTGAGGTCATCAGCCAGCTGTCTGTCCTCTCAACACTCAGCTTTGCCAAAACAGCCAGCGCATTTTCTGCTGTGCTCAGGTTTCCAGGTCCAAAATCCTCCAGATAGAGCAAATCAATCATCCCTCCACAGAAATAACTGCAAGTAAGCATTTTCGTATCCTTGAGCAACAGCTCTGGCTGGCAAGGACACTGCACTCAGCCTTGAGCCAGGATCCATACAACACACTTGCGCTGCATGGGGGGATACATTATACTTGACAACCACAGAGCTGTGGCTACATTTAGGCCATGACTAACTCAGGCTTTGCATGCACTTTAACTGAGGGGAGAGGGGAGAGAGAAAGAGAGAAAGAATGTAATTAAACGTGAGGGACACTTCTTAATTTCCATTAACCCCCTCTTGGCTGTTTGCCCTTATACAACTGGAAACTGAAGGCCTGGATTTCTCATCACACCGGTAGTGCTTTTGCTACCCTACAATCCATTGTCTGTTTAATGGAACACTCGAGAATATGAGCAGTCACAGAGACACAAGACATTTGCATTCAACGTTTTGCAAGCAATCTTACTAATGTTACTGAGAACAGAATGGAAAAGGGGATTGCAGGGAATCTTAACCTGAATCCTGTTGAATTGACTGACTGGATTTGTTTTGTTTTTATTGATTTGGAAGACAAATCAATAAAAGACACTGAAGTGGATTTGATTTATTGTTCATGTAATGTTAGAATCAGAATATGGAGTCCTAAAGCCAAATCAGCCCACCATCTTTCAATTTTTACATACTTCATAGAGTCGTTTTGAAACAGCCCCTGCACTTGCAGCTTAACAACCGAACACTATTAATGATAATAAGTAGCGGTATCCAGAAAAAAGGCAATAGAGGTAGTCCTCAACTTGCGACCACAATTGAGCCCAAAATTTATGTTGCTAAGTGAGAAATTTGTTAAGTGAGTTTTGTTTTGATTTTGCTTGTTCGAAGGTCGCAACAGGGGATCACATGACTCCAGGACACTGCAGCCGTCATAAATGTGAGTCAGTTGTCAAGCATCCGAAGGTAAATCATGTGACCATGGGGATGTTGCAATGTTCATAAGTGTGAAAAATGGTCATAAGTCACTTTTTTCAGTGCCGTTGTAACTTTGAATGGTCACTAAGCAAACTATTGTAAATCGAGGACTACCTGTATTTAAGAACTATAGTCCATAATGCTATGCCTTATTTCCCCCAAAGGCAGAATGCAACACTGTTAGCTGCATATCCAGTTTAACTTTATGAACCATCCCACTTGAAAGAAATGGCCCAGTTCTAATTTCTCAGCAAGATGCTTTAGAATTTCATAGCAGAGCCTGCCCACTAAGGTCGTAAGTCACAAGAGTCATTAAGCTAGGTGTCCACGATTGCCTTGCTTAATGATCCCCATCCCTGCTCTCCATGATGTAATTTAAGCCACCATGCAGGTCATTAAGCAAAGCACGGGGTGCCTCTAAGATGGGAGAGGTCCTGAGAGGCCTAGTGCAGGCCCAGGCCTGCCTGCCCTGGTCTCCCCCACCCCAAGGCACCCTGTGCTCCACTTTCCACCCTTTGGGAAGCTTTGGGCCTGCTTCCCACCCCACCGGGTCCCACATCCTCCTCCCCACACATCACTGATCACTCACTTTGTGTAGAACTCCAGAGCTCGCATTGTGGAAGGAAAGCAGGCAGCTCCATCCCTTGGCACCCCTATAAAGCCACATGGTGCTGTCCCAGAAGTGGGCGACATTTTCAGAGCGGCCACATATTGCGGCTGCTCTGAAAATGATGCTGAGGAGCAGAACAGCCTGTTCTCCTTCCCCAACGCAAGCGCCAGAGCTCAGGAGATCTACAGAAGGTAAATGAGTGATTGTGACAGAAGTGGGGGATGAAGAGGAGAGTGTGGGACCCGGTTGGCTGGGAAAGCAAGTTCAAGGTCTGCGGGGACCCAGTGGAGTGAGATGGGGGGATTTAGGTAGGGGGGGTGCTGCAGTGTCCCTGAGCTGGTCATAAGGATTAATTCACCCAAATTTTGTTCCTGTAACCGCAGGGACACTGAGCAGCCGTAACCTGAAACCATGTTGTAAGCAGCTTTTCAGGGGCCTGTCGTAACTTTGAATGGTTGCTAAGCAACCAGTAGTCGGTCAAGGACTACCTGTACTTTATTAAATTAGAAAGAAATTAGCTGGAAACCAAGGAATGTTTGTCGGCAGACATATTGTTGATGCCAAATGCTTATCTTATCTCATATTATGAAGATAAGAGTTAAAATAATCAAGAAGCTAGGAACTGATCAAAGAGATTTCAGGATGGTACATGGATCTCTAGACATGATTTTTCTCAATAATATCAAACAGCACATTTGCATGTTTGAATCTGACCAGAGCTACTTGATTCCTACTACTTGTTAAGTGGACACTTGATATAAAATTTCCCTACAAATCTGAGTTTGGCACTACCTAAGCATGGTACATATGACAGTTGCCTAGATTATCTGTTCTTTAATCTTCCCTCAACTGCATATGCTGCATACCAAAAGCTAATTACTCATTTATGAATTTAACATGGGTGATATTATTTTACAGGTCTATGAGCCAGATCTCACAGTAGCTTGCAACACTCCAAACTAAATAGTCAAGAAGTAAAATCTGTTAAAAGGGGGATCTGTAGTGGGTAGTGGAAAGAAAATATAACAGTTCAGTGTTCCCTGTTATCAATGCACTAGCTTCTATTGGGCCAAACAGTGTTCTGTTTTTGCTATTTGTTACAAAAAAAAATGTACATAGCTCATTCCATTTTATTATCCCCTTCATTACACTATGATGAATTGCAAGAAAATGCAGTTTAAAAACAGAAGAGAAAAGCAGAGACAATGAAAAGGCTTAGCTTCTTACAATAAAAATAAGAAGATCTTTACTGAGAAATATTGAATTCGGATCAATGCTGCAAATATAACACTGAGCAGCAAATACAATTTCCTGAAATGGCAGGCGTCATTAAGATGGAAAGCTGTGGATCTTTATTTGCAATGTTTCACTTGGGAAAGAAAAGATAAGGAAATGATATTACAAAAGTAGAAGAAAGGCTCTTGTTCCATTTTTTACCCGCCAGTGACTTTCACACACCAATCAATTACAGTCGCTTATTTCAGCTGTCTTGCGCTTTTTGCCCACGAAATAGGTTAGGCTTACGGTCATCAATCAATGCTGACAGTCGTTTCTACAAATTTATGTACCCAAGACATAATAACAAAAAGGATATCACATCAATTGATTGTATCTGAAGCAGGCAAAAACTTTTTGGACATGAAATTTCAACAATATATGTGTAAAACGAAACAAGAGCCCAGGGAAATATTCTGAATGCAATTTAATTCTCTGTTCTTGTAACACAAGTATGAAGCATCATTAGATACAGTAGTTTCAACAACAAAGCCTTACTTTAAGTTTCTTGGAAATAGAGTGAATTTATATGTTTGTACTTTGTACATTTATGTATTTAAATTTATGTAGCTGCCCACCTCATTTGTGAAACTGGTAGATAATAATAGATTAAAAGACTATACAAAATAAATATTTCCCCCCTATTCCCCAAAGCAATAGATAAAAAGATTCAAACAAATAGTTCCCTCCAAACCAAATCTAATAAACTAAGAACAGCCCACAGACTCCAGCTTACTTCTTGACCTCCATGCCTAGAAGCATATCCAGGTTTTAAAGCTTTGAGAAGGCCAGCAGGGTTGGGGTAAATCTAATCTGGGGAGGCATGGTGTTTCAAACAGCCGGTCTGCTTTCAAGATCCTTCTGAATCAGACTGTAGACACAAAAAGTCAAATACTTTTTGATTGGTTGCTTTTATTTTAAAACTATAATTTTTCTAGGTTTCACTTACTATCTGGTATGAAAATAAATAATGTTGTTAGGATACCGGAGACCCATTCAATTAAAAAAAAAGAACCTAACATTTTTCTCTGTTCATAGAGGTCTACTTGGTTCAGTAGAAAAAAAAGGGATTCTGGGCAGCCTTCTTTACAAATATTCCAATTTATATTGGGACCAGCAGAATTCACTCCGATTTCACTACCTACCTAGCTGGTTCAATCTGGCAGGGCTGGCAGAGTCTGGGTTCCATCGATTAAACCATGCCAGCTATCGGGACCCTGAAGCATGCCTTCTCTGTAGCAGCACCTACCATCTTGGAATGAGATTACCCCCAAAATTCAAACAGCTCCCACCCTATTGGTATTTTGAGATGTCTTTCTTCTTTTTTTATTCCACCATGGATTTGTTTTCTTTGCCAGTTTTATTTTTTTGTGTGTTTTTTATTATTTGTTTTTAAATGTTTTAACAACTGTGTGGCTATGTGAATGTCATACATAAGTAAATAAATAAAAATCTCTGTCAATGAACGCGTCAAGCTAGATAATGAGCTTTGTCAGTCTGCAAAAGAATAATACGTCCCCTAATACAAAACAGGTTCCATGTGTATGCATTCATGGGTACGATACTGTACCTAATGATCATTTTAATAAGGGCAAAAATTCAAACTTTTGTAACCTTCAAGTGTTATTGTTGGCAATAGATCTGAGGATGCTGATAATCTCTTCCAGCTCTTTAAACATGGTAGATTTAGGAAACAGAGAAAATGGACTAAAATTCTCATGATTCTGATAAATGTCATATGCCTATTTCTTACCTACCTAAAGGAAAATAATATATTCCTTATGACTGAAGACTTTTCTCCTTGAAGATCAAGGAATTGAAACTGCGACAAGACAATTTGGGATAAAAAGATTTTTCAGTAATACAGGACCATGAGATTTCACAAGGAAAGGCACATGTATCCTTAGGAAAAAGAGACATGTAAGAGGTATCTTTGCAGAGAGGGGACACACAAGTTAACTTGCCTGAGAGCTACACTTGGTGAGAACTGTACTCCCAACAATAAGAGGAAGAAGTCAATGCAAGAATTATTGCATTTATATTCATAATGAATCTATACTAAATACAGTTCATTTGTTTGTAAAATGTATTGGCCATCCATCTTATCAGAGAGTAACAGTATTATTACTCAATTATCTTATATTTAATTGTTGCTTCTGTTATATTAAATTTTATAACCTAGCAGTACATTCTGGAAGCTTCTGATTGCTATATACAATTTTGAGGAACATAAGGTGCTCTGAAGTGTTAGAGTGACTTTATGTTGTAGAAGGCACCCAAATGTAGACCCAGCTGTCTTTGTACAGTTTAAAAACCTATTCAGTAGTGGTGTCTTCCCAATATTCTATTCTACAACTCTTAAAATTCCCATCTCATTCAACTGCTGTAGCCCAGCAGATTTTTTTAATGATACCAATTTAGGGTAAAGGCTTAAATATTTTGAAGTACATAACATGTCTTTCTAGATTGCTGGCTGTAAGCTTTCAGAAGACATAGAAGCTCTGCATTAAACACTAGGTGGCAGGAGGATCTGTCTCTTTAGGGCCACTTGCAAACAGAGAAGAGATGGGATTTAAGGTAGAACCTGGTAAATGGGAGGATTAAAGGAGGCAAAAGCCACTAGGAAGTGCTATTTTAATGCTCAGCATCATTTCTTGGGATTTTTTGCTTGCCGGTTTTGTTTTAAGATATTGTTTTAAGAATAAAAGTGTAGACAGTGGATAAGTAAAAGTAAAAGTGTGGGCAGTAGATAAGTATAAGTGGATAAGAATTGCCTGGATTAAAAATTAATAATGTCTTCACAACCAACCTTGCTTTTCACTGCCCACAGCACTGAAAAATAGTGACCGTCTACACTTTGTTCCCAAAGGCACAATGGCTATATTTCACAATGTGTTCCACTGCAATTTAGGACTTATTTTATTATGGGCAGACAGTGCTTCATGCGAGCTTAAGACTGTTTTCTTAATAATTAATATACGTAACTGTTCTCTTTCAGGAAGTCATATTATCCTTTTATCCAGTCTACAATATCCAATATTTCATCCAACTATAATATGGGGCTGGAAAACCGAACTCATTTTCTCCAGCTGAAGCAGCGTATGAAAATGTCATAGAATCGTAAGAAACTGTCCTATATCAAGTCAAAGCAGTGATTCATTTAGGTCTGGATGACATAACCCAGGACTCTCTATCCTCTGTGAATTTTAACACAGAGAAATCTCAGCAAAGGTATATTGGCTTGAAATTCTGAAAGTTGGAGAGTTCCCAGTTTGGAAAGATATGTTAATGCAATTACTGGTACATAACTTTCCAAATCTTCAGGCAGGGGTCCTCTTCCAATCCTACTTGAAGAAAGCAAGGGTGAAAGAACCTGGAACTTTCTGCATGCAAAGAGTACACTGTACCACCGTGTTATGATCATTGAGCAATCAGCGCCTGAGGTACAAAAATTCTCTCCTCTGAATGCTCTATTACAGGGGTGTCAAACTCAAGGCCCGGGGACTGGATCTGGGCCCCGGGGTGCTTAGATCTGGCCCGTGGGGTCACCCTGAAAACAGCAAAGGACCGGCCCACGGTGCCTCTGCCAGCAAAAATGGAGCTTGGGAGGGCCGCGCTTGGCCTGCCCAGGCTCCGTTTTTGGCTGTGATGGCCTCCTGCAGCCCTCTGACAGCGAAAACGGAGCCCATTTTCACTGGCAGAGGGCTGCAGGAGGCCATCACGGCCAAAAACTGAGCCTCAACGAGTGATGTCGAGCTGGCCCCGCCCACCTTGGGCATGCCCCCCCCAGCCCCCCAGGTCAAACATAATCCTGATGCGGCCCTCAATGATATCAAGTTTGACATCCCTGCTCTATTATGTGGGTTCTTTATAGCAGTAGCAGCAACACCCCACACATCCCCCCACCAGGTAGCCAGCTAGCCATGTAATCTATAACACCCAGAGGAAAACTTCAGAGCAAATCTTCAGAGCATTACCTTGTGAAGTGTTGAAGCAGCTGCTTGGGCAAGCTCTAAAGCTCCTGTAGATAGCCTGCTAGGAACATAAAGGGCCTGCTCCCAATTTGCCATATATTCTGGTCCCTAAAGCAGTAGTATTAGTTGGGCATGGCGTGGTTTAGTCCCAGCTTCCCAACAGTTACTGATACTGATTAGTGTTGAACATGAGTGACTAGCTCAAGTCACCCAGAGAGCTTTCAAAGCTAAGAGGGGATTAGAATGTGGGTCTTCCTGATGCCAGTCTAGCAGCTCATCTTCTACAGTAGACTGGCATTCAGAATAACAGAGTTGAAAGGAACCTTGGAGGTCTTCTAGTCCAACCCTTTGCTCAGGCAGGAGACTCCCATTTCAGACAAATGGTTGTCCAATCTCTTCTTAAAAACTTCCAGTGTTGAAGCATTCCAATTTCTGGAGGCAAGTTGTTCCACTGATTAATTGTTCTAACTGCCAGGAAACTTCTCTTTAGTTCTAGGTTGCTTCTCTCCTTGATTAGTTTCCATCCATTGCTTCTTGTCCTGCCCTCAGGTCCTTTGGATAATGTGTTGACCCCCTCCTCCCTGTGACAACCCCTCAGATACTGGAACACTGCTATCATGTCACCCCTAGTCCTTCTTTTCATTAAACTAGACATAGCTAATTCCAGCAACCGTTCTTCATATGTTTTAGCCTCCAGTCCCCTAATCATCTTTGTTACTCTTCTCTGCACTCTTTCTAGAGTCTCAACCTCGTTTTTACATTGTAGTGACCAAAGCTGGATGCAGTATTCCAAGTGTGATCTTACTAAGGCATTATAACATGGTATTAACATTCATAAATGAAGATCACAATATTTGAACAAATATATGAAAAGATGAGAAATGAGCTGGCAGATTACAAGATAGAGGAGGAAGGAACAGAAAAATTCTAGCACAAGGAAACATATTTTGCAATTAAGCAAGATTTATATGGGAGACATATAGGAACTGTCAACCTAAGGGTCTCACAGGTAAATGTATGGCTGGAAAATATTTAGATATGGCTAATACATTTACAGTTTTTTTCAGCCACTACACAGAAATAAAGTAGGGTAACAGAAGAAAGCTAATGTAGCTTTTAAAATAATCTATTGAAAAGAAGGGGTGCTTGGGCTTTATTCTGGCTCCTTTCAAGACTCACAAATTTGACAGATCTAATTCTTTATCCATGCGGTAAGTTAACTGTCTTGTGGCTATGGAAGGGAAAACAGACTAGCTTAAAAAAAATGACTGCATTTCTTAAATGGAAAACCAAATGAGTCCTGCTCCAAAACATAATCCTGTAATTTATGATTTAGTAAGCATTTTATTAGTAGTTGCTCGTTGTTTTAGAAAACTTACAAATCCAAGCCCCTTGGAAAAATACAAACTGGAAACATTTTTAAAGCAAATTCTAATCCATTGTTATCACATTGGCTTTTCTCATAAATGTTTATTTTATTATTTATATTTTTTTATATCGTTAAAAACCCAACTCTTACTCAATTACCTTAGATAAAGAAATTAAATATGATACATACTGTAAATTGAAAAGGAAGTTTAGTTCTGATTAATCATACTGAACTCTTACATCTGTCAAAATGGGGTCTTCCAAATGTAATAAACTATAACTCGCATTGTTGCCAGCCACTTCTAATGAGAGTTATAGTCCAACACATTTGGAGAACAGTGACATAACAAACATGAAAAAAATGCCAAACAGTACATCACCAAAATGGAAGATCTGGTTAGAAAATAAGATCAGCATGCTTAGAACATATGCAAGCAAGCTAGATCAGATGAAAGATAAAAAGCTGAAGGACAAGAATACCAAAAATCAAGAAATATCACTGAAAAACAAGGGAGATCAAGGAAGTACTGAAAATAATAAAGCAGCAAATAACAGCTTTAGCCAAGAAAATCAACAGATAGGCAGGCAGGCAGGCAGGCAGGCAGGCAGGCAGGCAGGCAGCCACATACATTTAAACAGGCAGAAAGGAGGCAGGCAGGCAGGCAGGCAGGCAGGCAGCGACATAATTCTAAACAGGGTGAAAGGAGTAGAAAGGAAAGAATTTCCATCAAAAGCACCAAATGTATCAATACAGACATTGATTTATCTGACTGTGGTTATGTTTTCTTTATTATTTTAAGAACAGAAGTATTTTTACTGTATCAATTTTATAATTATTTATATTAACTGTAATTTTTATTTGCTGTTTCAGACTTTGTCCTCTTTCTTGTTTAAATTAGTCAATGATCATACTATTGACTGACTGAAAGTGAAATTCTCAACTCATAATATAAATTGGAATAGAACAGACTTTAATTGAATATACATGCTGAATTTTACAGGGAAAAATGCTCCATATAGTTATGAAACTGGAAACCAAACCATTTTCATAAGTATTTATTTTTATTACAAGGCTGCCTTCAGCATTTTCTCCTAGCCACAAAATCATATAATCATAACCCTATCTTTTTGCATTTTTTTTAAATAAGCCTCTGAAGCAAAAATAAAATAAAATAATGTTGAATAAAACATGAAGTACCGGGGGTGGGGGGTGGGATTGCAATAAAAATAAAGCAACTGATCAAACAGAAGAAGCACACAACATACACAAAATAAAACAAAATGGAGATAAAATCTGTTACCAACCAAAGTAGATTATTACCAACCATTATTAGCCATTACCAACCAAAATAGAAAATGGTAAACATTTTACCAACTTTTCTTTAAAAATGAGAAAGATATAGAATGATTCAGGAGTCAGGATGGTACTCCTAGATTTGAGATACAATTCCATCTCCCTCTCTCTCACACATACACACTCACATACCATTGCTACCAAAATGAAGAAGATTGTGTGAGAGCGAGAGAAAGAAAAAGAAGGCATGTTGGTATTTTGTATTATAGATGATGAAATTGTGAAAAGTATTAAGATAAATATGCTAAAAATAAATCATACTTTATAGAGAAAAGTCATTGTCTATGAAAAAAATACATATACCAGAATTCAAAAGTAACTCTAAATCTACTATTTTAAATGAAGCATTCACATTATTTGAGGTACTTTTAAATACTGTAGATATTTTTTGTTCTCTGTGTATTTTATTTCAATTACTTTAGGTAGTGGAAAAAATAACTCTCTTGATGGCATACTTTCAGAGTTTTTGATATTGCTGGGAATAAAAAGAAATACTTCAAAAAAGTAAAGAATTCAGTATTTTTTAAAGATCACATGCATGCACATGCTTTGGGACTATCAATCTGAACAGAAAAACATTTCAGCTCTGCACCATAAGAGCAAAACTGCTTATTAAAACATTAATCACAGTTCATTACATTCTGTCTGCCAAATATTTCCCATTACATCACTGAAAATGTGTATTAACTAAAATCTGATTCTGACAAGTTACAGAAGTATAGTGTTTCTGCAGTTCAGTCATATGCAATCCACTTTTTTCTTTTGTAAACTTACAGAATTGATTCTGCAGTGGCAAGCCAGTAAAACTACTGGGAATTGGTAACCGCAACAGGGTTGATTCAAGTTGTGTTTCTTCTGCAAAATACTTCAGAAAAATATTCTGGACCTCACTACTGAAGATTGTGCAGTTTATCCAAGACTATTTAACAACTTTTAAATCTGTGAAAATATACACATCTGAATGCAAAATGGCATTGTCTTGTGATAGTGAGCCTTGCTTGGAACAGTATCCTGCAAGAAATTATAGTGAATGAAAACCACACACCACTCATCCAGTGATGAATGGTGTAAGGTTTTGCATTTAGAGGCAGTTCTGTAAAGACATAATATGGTTATGCACCACCTAGACTTGACAATGGTTAATCTGCAGAACCATTTTGATTTCATAACCAACTTTCCCCATTTCTTGACATTATCTGCAAGCTTTAAAAACAGATGCATACACACAAATGATGCCATATGTTTTAATATATAATTACATAAGCTGCTATATAAATACACACACACACATTCAACCATGCACAAAAACATAAGAGTCCCTTTTCCAAACTCTTTTAGTTTGGTGAAACTTATGTTCCATTAATTTGAATGCAATACTTTGCTTAAGATTTATAATGTTTTTAATCAGAATAGAATAGAATAGAATAGAATAGAATAGAATAGAATAGAATAGAATAGAATAGAATAGAATAGAATAGAATAGAATAGAAAATAGAATAGAATAGAATAGAATAGAATAGAATAGAATAGAATAGAATAGAATAGAATAGAATAGAATAGAATAGAATAGAATAGAATTCTTTATTGGCCAAGTGTGACTGGACACACAAAGAATTTGTCTTTGGTGCATATGCTCTCGTACATAAAAAGACAAGATCCATTCGTCAAGAATCATAAGGTACAACACATAATGATAGTCATAGAGTACAAATAAGCAATCAGGAAACAATATCAATATAACTCGTAAGGATACAAGCAACCAAGTTACAGTCATGCAGTCATAGGTGGGAGGAGATGGGTGATAAAATTAAATTAAATTAAATTAAATTTTAATTAAATTAAATTTAAATTAAATTTAAATAATTAAATTAAATTAAATTAAATTAAATTAAATTAAATTATGCCACAGCATGACTGATGCTGAAGGATCCAATTGGGCCAATTTTATCCAGACAAAATTGGAGAGATAAATGACTGACAAAATATTCCGTTGGCAGAATTTGATGATCTATGTAACTTCTCCTTAAAGATTTGTTACACGGTATTTCCATTTTTTTTTAAGAATTTAACATTAATGCATTATTGGCACAGTCTTCTGGCTCTCTTACTACTTTACAAAATTTATCACATCAGAGTAGTACCCTGTAACAAAAAATTTTCAAGACTGAAAAGAAACTTATCATATTTACAAGGTAACTTTTACAAGTTCAAGGTCAGAAATGTGATGAACAAGAATCGCGATGAGTGATGAGAGCCAACTAGACAGGATCAACTTTTGTTTCTGAAACCATAGAGCATAATGTTGGAAGGAAAACTGAAGATGTTGCAAGAAGCAGGAGTTTCATACCATCAGGTGTACAAGGTTTTCTTGAAGACCTCCATGTATGGGATACCCATAACTCCATAATGTAGACTGTTTCACTGCTTAGTGTGAAGGAGTTCCCAGTCTCTTGGGGCTGAGGGACATGCGTATATAAAATTTGAAAGGATATTAAGAGTGCCTTCAAATAATGTCAGGTATCAGAGTAAGGTTAGGGGAGGCCTTTTGTTCATTCACAAAATCTGTAA
>QLTV01004082.1:4159918-4180143 GCA_003457575.1 Thermophis baileyi | reverse complement strand
CAGACTCAAGGCCTTTGGCTATGGCCTCAGAAATACAATCCTTTAGTTTATCAGGGATGACCACTCCATCCTCCTCCTCCTCCTCACTGGGGCGAAGGCCCGCAGCAGTTGGGGTAAAAGTGGCTTCTGGAGGGCCACTGCTAGGAATGGAAGGCTCCTGCCACCTCAGGGGAGCAGAGCAGGCAAAAGGATCCTCAAATCCCTCATTCACAGACATTAGTGTCTGAGATCTGGAAAGCTCAGCAGCTCCCTCTGCTGTTTGAGGAGCTAAATGACCTGAAGAGACAGGAATAGAGGAGCTGGCTCCTGATTGGTTGGCCACTGACAGCCCCGATGCCTGCACTTTCTCAGCTCTCAAGATCTGTTTGTCTATGGCTTTTAGCCTTCTCTTAGCCAGCCTCTGGTCTGACTTGGAGGGAGGTACAATTGCTGGATTCCCTCCAGACTGCTTTTGTTTAGCGCCACCCTTGCTGGAGGAGGCATACATTTCCAGCTCATGGGAAGGGCCTCCCTTCTCCGAGGGACTCTGACGAGCCGCCATTTTGTAACTGTCAAAAGGCGACCGTTAAAAAAAGAAACAATCAGCCTGGTTGCCCGGGTCTGATGCTGGGAAGGCAGGGCAGGCTCGATAAGCGCAAAATGCGCCGGCTGGAGTCCGAAGGCAAATTAAGCGGGCGGCGGCTGAGGCGGCCTCAGGGTAGCCTGCTCCGATAAATGCTGAAGCGCGGGAAACTGCAGCTGGGGCGCGTCTGCGGGCGGCGGCTGGGGCGGACCCAGGGTAGCCTGCTCCTTGGCAGACACGCTGTGGTCTGTAGGGCCGGAACTGGGGCGATCTCAGCGTGGGCGGCGGCTGGGGCGGACCCAGGGGAGCCTGCTCCAAAGTCAGCGAAAGATCGGCAGCCGAAAAGGCGCGGCGGAGCTGTCAGTTACGGGCGGCGGCTGGGGCGGACCCAGGGAAGCCTGCGCCGTCAAGGAAGCTGACAGGAGGGCTGCGATGTCAGGGGAAGGGAAATAAAACTTTCCCCCCTTCAATAGAGAACTGTGGGCGGCGGCCGAGAAGACCCGGGGTAGCCTGCTCCCAGAAGCCCGAGCCCGAATGGGTGGATCAGGCAGCCTTAGCTGACAGGGCAGAGCTCTCAAATTCAACGCAGCCAAATCAGAGACCAAGCGCTCAAGGCGCCAAATCCAAACCTGCTCAGCACAAAAACTCTTCTAGTCGATCTGAATGGAAAATGACTCAATCTTCTGCCTAGGGCGAGCAGCCACTAAGCGAAGCGTCTCTCTCTGGCAAGGACTGAGTCGATAACTGGAGCAGAGAGAGAGGCAACGGGGCGTGGCTATGAAAATTATGACTCAGTCTCTAGGCAGAAGGATGAAGTCATCACCCATTCCTGGCCTATCCTGCAACCTCACTGGAGAATTAAGTATTTCTCCGCTAACTGACCTTAAGGAGCTCTGTAGCATTCAAGTCCTCAACATTCTAGCTGAGAACAAAAATACAAGAAGATACTGAGAACAAAATTACTCCAAAGCAAGTAGCACCACTTTCTACTTGCTTTACAAGGAACCAAACCAAACTACATGCTTCAAGAGAATGTAACAATCCTTCCCCTTCTCAAAACAGACTCTGGGCCTTAAAGGACGAACAACATGAGTTAAGGAAGGGATTAAGCTTACCTTAAACTGCCCATCTGGGACAGTGTGCATAGACAAGCTTCACAGCCTATTTCAATTACTATAAAGAGCAAGTGTACCATACTGGATTCTTATAAGTGGTGAACATATAAAGCTGCTGGCTGGATGAGCTGTGTATCAGTAGTGGGTTTCACTTACCTTCGCTACCAGTTCGGAACTGTGAACGCGCGCGTGCGGTGCTTCTGCGCATGCGCAGATCGTCTGTGATGACATTCGGGTGGGTGGGTGGAGCCTCCCGCCACCGCCACTACTGGTTCGCCCGAACTGGGGCGAACCGGTAGCAACTCACCACTGCTGTGTATGTATTCCAAAAGAGTGTCTTTTGCAGCTTTCAGGTCAGCAGAACTGGAATCTCTCTTAAACTATGTAACCATTAACCTCAAAAATTCTCTGGGCTGGAGGCTGAAGCTGGTATATGTTGCAGGCCAACAGCAAATCCTACCACCACTTCAAAAAATCCAGTCATCAGTCAGGTTTTTGAATAGAGGTAAACCACAAACCCTTTCCATAAGAAAAATTAAACGTAGAACAATTCTAAATCAAGCAGTGTTTTTCCTTAGCTGTCCCGTTTCTGGTGGTCAGAAGAGATCACTAATGGTGAAGAAAGCACAACTAATGGACCACTACTGAGGGGCCCTAATGGAAACTGTAAATTGTCCTTCTAATTTGGCGTGAGCACCTTTCAGAATTGCAGTATATACTTGAAACACAAAACAAAACAAAATCCAAAATTTCTAATAATCAAAATCAGGCGCACGGCAGACGCGAATAGTGGAAGAAAAAGTGAAGCAAATTACTTTTTACTTAACAATAAGAGATATTTAGCTTTACTAATGAGATCTGAAATATATAAAGCTATCTCCAAGTTAATGAAGATGTCAACCTGGTATGCAGCTGCTATGAAAAAAGGCAAATTCCATGCTATATATCTTTAGGAAGGGATTGAAAATAAAACTGTCAGTAATTATAGTGTCCTTAAACAAATCTATAGTATGTCCACATCTGAAATACTATAAAATAAATAAATAAATAAATAAATAAATAAATAAATAAATCAGGCAGGCAGGCAAGTCCTATGAATTGTGTACATGATATTTTTCTCCCACCCTTCCTCAAATGGAAACAAACAAGCTATCCCCACCCACCCTTTTATTTACACAATAAATTTGTGAGTTAAGTTCAACTATAAGCTGGTAACCAGCCTAAGATTGTCCAGTCAGCTTTGTGGTTTGTGGCTGAGTAGAAATCTGAACCCAATTTCCCTGATCTCAGTCCAACAGTCCGGTAATTAAATTCACGCTGGCTCTCAAATGTAAAATACAGCCTAAACACAGGAAAACAGACAAAGCTGCAGAAAGATAGACACAGGAGCCTCTTAGTCTAGAAAACTATTTTTGTACTACATTAGATGATAGTCAGCCTTGACAAGTAAGGAGTTCCAATGGCAATATAGGTGGGTGGACACGCTGCTGCTGAGCACTCACTAGGCCAAACAAAGGAAGAAATAGGCAGCCAGAAAAAATCAAATAGAAGACTGTAACTGCTCCCCTGGAGTTACAGCTGGAGTTATAAACTGAATATTGGTTAGTACCACAGTGCAGTTCTGATAATGTTGGGGGTCTATCTAAAATATTCAGGCTCAAAACCCAGCTTAATAATGATGCTCTCTGGATTGCTTGGAGCAAGTCTACTTCTTAGCTTTACCTACTTCACAAAGCTGCTGTTTTGAATTAGGAACAGGACACATATTAAGGTTAACATACAGTATATAGCATCTATGAGACTGAGCTGTGAAATAAAAAGCTCTGGTGCCAATCCTGTCTTTCACAAGCCTCACAAAAGGCGACTCAGGCTTCACCTACTGGGGTTTCAGGAAGGAGCATAATATGGACTTCTACATCAAGGACAATTTGTTTTATCCAAGGGGCTTTGCGGCATAACAACTCGTCGTCTATGGAGATTTTCAATCATCCAGGTCATGGCTGTCCCAAAGGTGCTTTTCAAAAGGCAACTGAACTTTTTTTTCCTTGAAAATGTTTCACTTCTCATCAAAGGATGAGAAGTGAAGCCTTTTCAAGGAAAAACAACAACAAAGAAAGTCCAGTTGCCTTTTGAAATGGGATAACAACTCCTTCAACACATTTTCTTCATGTCATGGCAAAAGGCAGAACAATAATAAAGGTAATGCTGAAGTACTTGGCAGTTCTCTTTTATAAAGTGT
Source organism: Thermophis baileyi (assembly GCA_003457575.1). Classification (NCBI taxonomy): domain Eukaryota; kingdom Metazoa; phylum Chordata; class Lepidosauria; order Squamata; family Dipsadidae; genus Thermophis; species Thermophis baileyi. The sequence continues at coordinate 4,176,227 of QLTV01004082.1, read as the reverse complement.
TCCAGAGATAAAGCATAAATGCATTATAGACAGTAAGTATCTTCTCAAAATAAATAATTAGTAGGGCTAAGATGTAAGTAAAGCAATGTTAGTCATCTAATGAATCGACTGATTTATTCATTAAATTTTAAAATGGGTGGGTTTAAAAAGCACTAACAGTACTGATCCAATTTTACCACCTTTTTTGCAGCAGTCATTAAACAAACACTGCAGGCTTTTTTTTTAAATAATCTTTATTAAGTTTTCGTTAAAAACAACGTATAAACAAAACATACAAGAGATACATAAAAGACAAACAAACACCTTAAAAACAAAAACTTTTACAGCTATTTCATTTCCAAATATCTTTACGTTATTATAATATTACTGTTTTAATTTCCAGTTCTATAATCAATGGATTAAATATCCTACTATATATTCAACATCTATTTCTTCCTTTTTTAGTTATATATACCTAATTATTTACATAGGATGTGAGAGTAAGAACATTTACAGTTTCTTTATAGTTCACCTTTTATAACCAAATTTGAAGTTTTTTGCTATGATTTAACCATTTATACCATTTATTCCAAGCGTCATAAAATTCTGTCTCCTCTTTCTCATGTATCTCCATAGTTAGTTTGCACAATCTCAGAGCATTCCAGAATTTTTCTAACAACCATTGAGGATGTGGGGACAGTGTCATTTTTCCAACTCTGGGCATAAGTAATCCTAGCAGCAGTAGTTATATAAAGTATTAAGTAACGGTCTTCTTTTTTAAATTTTTCTCTAAAAATTCCCAGCAAAAACAACTCCGGCTTCAAATCAATCGTCTGTTGTGTAATTTCATCCAACCAGTATCTTATTTTATTCCAAAATGCTTTAGTTTTCGGACAAGTCCACCAGAGATGGTAGTAGGTCCCTTGCCCCTTCTTGCACTTCCAACATTTCGAAGACATCGTCGGGAACATCTTTGCCAATTGTGCTGGAGGGAGATGCCAGCGATAAAACATTTTATATATGTTCTCCTTATATGATGCCGCCAGAGTCAATTTGTAATTTGTCTCCCAAATTTTATCCCATTCTGCCAATTGGATTGAGTACCCAAAATTTTGTGCCCAGGCTATCATTGTCTCTTTAACCACTTCATCCGCTAATTTATATTGTAATTGAAAATTGTATAACTTTGAGGTCATTTTTTTCTTCTGGGCCAAATAGTATTTTATCTAATCCTCGATTGTTTTGGAATCCAAATTGTGCAACATCTTTCATAAACCGTGATTGTATTTGTAGGTAATGTCACCAATCCAAATCTATTGCGATTAATTTAAGTTCTTGTTTTGTTTTAAGGTTGTCTTGGTCATCTAGAAGTTGTTCATATGTTACGATTTTTTCCTCATTCAGTAAATTTGGGTAAATAATTGCCTCTCTCGTCGATAACCATTTAGGAATTTTGCGGTAATGCTCGTTTTTAATTTTAAGCCAAATTTCTAACAAAGAGCCTCTTATATAATGTCTTTGGAAGTAGGTATGATGTTTGTGTTTCCCCCCCCCCCATATAAAGGCATGCCAGCCAATTTGGAGGTCGAATCCTTCTATCGTTAAAATCCTTTTATTTTTAAGTGTAATCCAATCCTTCATCCAAATTAATACTGCTGCTCGATAATAAATTTCCCAATTGGGGAGTCCAAATCCACCTCTCTTCCTGTTAACATATAATAGTTTAATTTTAATTCGCACCTTTTTTTTTGGACCATATAAATTTTAGTACCATTTTGTTTAGTTCAGTAAAAAAACTTTTCCTTAATTTTATTGGAGCAATTTGGAATAAGAATAATATTTTGGGTAAAATATTCATTTTAATTACCGCAATTTTACCAAGAAAAGAGAGTTGTATTTTTGTCCATGCCTCTAAATCCTTGTGAATATTCTGAATTAATTTAGTATAGTTGTCCTCTTTTATCGAGCTGCATTTTGATGTTAGCCAAAGGCCTAAATACTTCACTTTTTTTGCCGTTTTAATACCCAATTCCTAATTTGATATTCTATTAGATTTTTCACTATTATTTTTGTTTTTTCTTTATTTTAAGTCCCGCCACCTTTCCGAATTTCTCAATCTCCTTAATTAGAATAGGCCCTGACCCCAGTGGGTCTTCCAGAATGTATGCCATATCGTCGGCAAAGGCTTGTACTTTGTATTCCTCTGTATTCCAATGGTCCATCCTTTTTTATTTTTAAACCTTTTATTTCTTGATTGTTTCTTACCGATCTTAACAATGTTTCTAGTGCTAGTATGAATAATAATGGTGATAGCGGACAACCTTGACGTACCCCCTTCCTGATATTTACCTTCTCTGTTAGATCATTATTTACTAAAAATTTTGCCCATTGTTCTGTATATATGGCTTTGATTAGTTTGACAAATCTTCCTCCAAATCCCATCCTTTCTAATTGTATCACCAAAAATTGCCAATCCAGGTTATCGAAAGCTTTTGGGGCGTCGATGAATATTATTGCCAATTGTTTTTCTATATGTAGATCGTAGTACTCCAGGGTGTCTAATATAATTCTGGTATTGTTTCTTATCTGCCTATTTGGTAGGAAGCCGTTCTGGTCTGAGTGAATCAGTTGGTTCAATATTTTTTTTAATCTTTCAGCAATGATTGATATAAATATTTTATAGCTGGTGTTTAATAATGATATTGGCCTATAAATCTTAATTGATTGTTTATCTGAGTCTTCTTTAGGGATTAACGTTATATAGGCCTCCTTCCAAGAGTCAGGTATATTTGCTTTCTCCATTGCTTCATTGTACACATCCAACATTGCCATTTCCAATGACTCCTGGAATTTTTTATAAATTTCTGAGGGGATTCCATCCGGTCCAGGCATTTTATTGTTTTTTTGTTTATTGATGGCATTCCTAATTTCTGTTATTGTTATCTTGTCATTTAGCATGGTCTTATCTTCCTCCGACACGATTGGCAAACTCCTTTCCTCCAAATATTCCCTAGTGTCTTCTTCCTTAACCTCTTCTTTCTTATACAATTCTGTAAAAAAGTTTTGAACGATGGGTTTTTTTTCTTCGGACCTACTACACAGTTTCCCATTCTCATCAGCTAGTTGGTCGATTAACCTCTCTGCCCTTTCCTTTCTAAGTTTATAGGCCAACCACCTTCCTGGTTTATTAGCAAATTCAAAATAATTTTGTTTAGACATCTTAATTTTTCGTGCCATTTCCTCTTGATTTGTCAAATTAATTTTGTGTTTGGTCATAATCAAATCCTCCTTGATTTTACTGTCTTTTGGGTCTTTTTGTAAGTTATTCTCTAATTCTTTGAGTTTTATGTATAATAGGGTCTGTGCATTTCTCTCTTCTTTATTGTGGTTTGCTACGTAATCTATTGTTAACCCTCTAATATAGGCCTTTGTGGTGTCCCATAAGTTTTGTGCCGATGTTTGTTCCTTTATGTTAACATTAAAGAAATAGTTTAATTCTTTCTCAATCATCTGTGTATAGTTTTTTTCTTTTACTATTCTTTGGTCTATTGACCATCTCACTTTCTTTCTCTTGTCTTGCCCTTTCCATTTTATTGATAGTGGATTATGGTCCGCCCACGTATTCGGAAGTATTTCAAATTCTACTATTTCATTAATTAATTCCAGGTTCATCCAGGCCATGTCAATCCTGGACCAGGTTTTATGTGGGAAGGACAAGAAAGTATATTGCCTACCCTCTGGATTTAAATGGCACCACCCATCCACCAGATTCAATTCCTGCCTAATTTCATCAAATGATCCTGGGAGTTGTCGTCTGGTCTTTTTCCTATTGTTACCTTTGTAATCTTCCTTCTTATCTACTACTGCGTTGAAATCTCCAATTATACAAATGTTTTCCCATTGTTGTTCTGTCAGTTTTTTGTGTAGTTTGGAATAAAAGGTTTTCTGATTAATATTAGGTGCATAAATTACTACAAGTAATATTTTCCTATAACCTGAATTTATTTCAACTATTAATATTCTACCATCTTCGTCGGTATATATAAGTTTTGGGTTTAGCCATTTTTTTATGTAGACTACCACCCCTCTTTTTTTAACTGTTGCAAGGGCCAAATATAGTTTGCCTAATTTTAAATATTCTAAAATATTATTTTGTTCTCTTTTGATGTGGACTTCCTGGAGACAGGTGATGTCCGGGTTCTGTTTTGAAAGTCTAAATAGTGTTTTCTTTCTTTTTATAGGAGAATTTAATCCATTTATGTTCATTGAAATCAAGCTTATTCTTCCTTCATCTCTTTTTTCACTGCACACTTTCCTTTGAACTTCCTTTCCTAAATTCTGTCTGGGCTCTTATTCTTGCACCTTCCCTTTCATATCTATCTACTATCTTTCTCTCCCTCTTCTCCTGTACCATCATTTTGTCTTCTAAGCTATGTTCCTCCAGACTCTCTTTTTCTCCCTCATTTTTACTGTCTTGTCCTTTCTCTTCTCTTATATAATTTTCGTAGAAGTCCCTTGCTTCTTCAACAGAGGATATTCTAATTCTTTTTTCTGGCAGTGAGATCAACAAACCCTAGGGTATTAACCATCTAAACGTTATTTTTTGGCATATCAGTTGAGTAGACAGAAAATTATATGCCTTTCTTTTATCTCTTATTCTCCGAGGTATTTGTCTAAGAATGGTAATTTTTTTTCCTTTGTAAATAGGTGGATTGTCCCTTGAAGTATTGTATATTTCATCTCTAATAGTTCATTTAATAAATCTTATATGTACCTCCCTGGGCAGTTTATGTCTACGGGCATAATTGGTGTGGAGTCTATAAACCTCATCAATTTCATCCAATATTTTTTGTTTAGTCTTGTTTCTAAGTCCTGCAATTATTTCTGCCATTGTTTCTGGGAGGTTCTCGTCCTTGTATTCCGGTACATTCTGGAATCTTAAAAAAAAAAAGCTGCTTTCTCTATCTCAAGATATGAAATGGCTTCCTCAAGGTCCCTATTTACCATCTCTAGTCTATTCTCAGCTCCTTCTAATCTTTGATCAATATGTTCTGTTTTTTTCTCCATCGTCTTCATTCTCTTTTCATTAGTTGTTAGTGCTTCCTGAATTGTTCCCATTCTTTCATCTAATTTTTCCATCCTGTCATCTACTTTTCTTATATCCCCTTTCACTTCTCCCATATTTCCTCTCATTTCTGTATAATGATTATCCATGGATTCTTGCATTTTAAGCATAGTTTCTTGTATCCACGTTAACGTGGCCTGCATATTCTGTGGATTCATACTAGCACTCGCTTTCTCTCCTGCCGTGTTATCTACCAGGCATTGACCCGCTGGGGAAGGGGTTGCAGGAGTTATTTTTTTTCCTATTTTAGTGATAGTTGTGGTAGTGCTTGTCATCTTTAATATATCCCAAAATCTATACCACTGTACCATATACAAGTTCTTATTATTTCTTATTGCATCGTTAAATATTTAAGTAAATATGTTAATTCATATAAAATTAACTAATAATTAATGTGATATACTATAGTACTACCAGTATATAAATAAGGCGGGTCAGTTAATATAGCTTAATGCATCAATTCTATTAAATAGTTAATAAATGGTTAATAATTAATTACTGTGATATACTATAATACTACCAATATATATATACAGTTCAATTCATATAGGTAAATGAGTCAAATCAATTAGAGTAAATACGTCTGTAAATGTATCTTTTAAGTTGTTAATTTAATCACCCAGATGGTTACTTGCTCTTTCGTCTTGCCGTCTTCCGTTCTCTCTCAAGTCCTATCCTTTGCCTTTCTCTTGCCTTCTCGTACTTCCGCTTACTTTCTTCACTTACTTTACTTTCAATTAGTCCTCCTCACACCAAATCTTATCCAATTTGTCCTTTAGTTGCCCAAACCATAGACTTTCTCAAATTTTTCTCGTTTCTTCACTCCAATTCCACCAATACACTTTACTCCTATTTCTCGCTTTTGTCTCTACGTGTTCTGTGTTCACGCTCCGAAGTCAATCCTCTGCAATCCAAGATGTCTACCTCCAACTTTTTTACAAAGTCACTGCCACTGTCCTTCCTTCCGAGCACAGGACAGTCCTTTCCATATGCAAGCACTACTTCCAATCCGTTCACCACCACAAACAAGTTTACTCAACTGGGTGTCGTTTATCAGCCCCGATGTCAACTCTGATGTCATGCTCCCCACAGTATCCACCACTTGCGTTCTCCTCTTTTCCCCTTCAATCGCCGACTCCTTCTCTGCCGTCTCTCGCTCTTTCCTCGAAGTCACCGCCTCTCAAAGCTTAGAGACTCACTTGCCTGTCAGCTTCAGATTCGTCAATTTATCGTTATAACACCAATATTCCTTCGTTCTTACTCTTCACAGATTATCGTCGCTGCTTCATACTTTTTTCCCCCCTTCATAAATCAGGCCGCCGTGCCTCTAGACCTGGCCATGACAGCCGGTTTCTTCTGCGCCAGAATTGAGGGGTTCCTCCTGTTGCAACGGGGGATCGCTCTTCTCCCCGCCCCCCCTGGTGTATCCCCTCTACTTAGACCGCCCCACCAGGGCTTTGCCCCGCATCACTGGCCTCCAAATGCAAAAAATCAGGCAGTTTGAACAGAGCTCTGTTCTCCTGCTCCGCGCTGCCACGCCAACCCAGAAGTTCTCCAACAAACACTGCAGTCTTAAGTGAACCCCTTGTTCACTATGAGATGCTTCTGCAAAAAATGGGAAATAAGTGTCTGCTTTCAGGAAAAACGTAAATCACAATCACGTGACCTGCAAAGAGGTGTTAAATGCGGGCCAGTCACTGAGCACCGAAAATGCAGTCAGGATGGGCAACTTCAAAAATGGATCGTAAGTTGGTGGGATCCACCATAACTTCTAACGGTTGCTAAGCTTCCTGTCGTAAATCAAATGCTACTGTATTTTCTTTTCTTTATAACAATGCACAGTAGTCGCAATCTTAGAAGAGACGTTCTTTCTAAGCTAAAGGGAGGAGGAATGATGTTTCTACAATGGGCTTGCTATTTGTGGTTTTTACCTTAAAAATTAATTAATATATATTAAACATAGTGGTGTGGTGGTGGCGCAGTGATTAGAATGCAGTATTGCAGGCTAATTCTGCTGACTGCCAGGAGTTTGATTCTGACCAGCTCAAGGTTGAGTCAGCCTTCCATCCTTCCGAGGTCGGTAAAATGAGGACCCAGATTGTTGGGGGCAATAGGCTGACTCTGTAAACCGCTTAGAGAGGGCTGTAAAGCACTGTGAAGTGGTATATAATAGTGCTATTGCTATTGCTATTTTTTCAACACTGCTATGTAATTAACCTTTAGATTATTAATTTATCTGTTAGATACCACAGGTCTCAATAATTACAGATGTAGTAGAATAAATTAATGTGTTGGTACTATTTTTTTTGTTAAATACTTCATTAATAAGAGTAAGTAGTTTAAAAACAGTTGATTAATTTCAGTGTTTTGCTGGCAAGTGCTGTATGCTAGAATTTATTTCATACAATTTGCTGAAAATAAATTTGAAACTCCAGCAAAGAAACATGAAACGACAAGAACCCAATAGGACATGATGTGCTTAATGCTTACCACACATTTTAATCTGACATCAAAACCAGTTCTAATACTACCTACTGATAATATAGTTAGTTCTTTAACCAACTCAGTTATCTTATTTATATTACATTTGACATTATACTGCTGTTTAACACCAGCATTCTAAATGGCAAGATAAGCAAAGCTGACTAGTTGAATTTTATTTATTTACACAATTAATATTCCACATTTCAGTTTAATGTCCATGATTGCCTATAACATTTCTACTTCAGGAGCAGCTCTGTATTCCTTACTTAGATTAAAAAAAAACTCTTTCAACTATGTACTGTATCTTTAAATGTTCAATATAAATTCTTGATATTTATAGGAGAATGCATTGTATTTTAAGCTGTAGGTTTTCCTCAAAAATTTTTCATGAAACTTGCACCAGGATACATGCCCACAGCAACACCTAGAAAAAGGTTGTATGGGAACTATCAGTTATATCAGCTAGACCTCATGTTTATAGTTAAAAAGATGCTCAGGCAAAAGATTTTCCCCTGATAGAAAGAATCCAACACTGAAAGTAAAATCTAACTTCTCTCACAATGAAAAGCCAGCCCTAATATTTTTATTGGCCCACCGCTCTTAGGCAAATCAAGATCCAAAGCTTTATATGTATATTTTTTAAAACGATCCGCAATTGAAAATGAGCAGCTATTTCTCCTCAACTCCCTATAACAACCTTAAAAGATTAATTCAATCTGGCAGAATTCTCAACTGATATATAAAATACCACAAAACCAAAGAAAAGTGTGGAACAAACAAAAATCACATTTGGCTGCCCAAACAAAACATTGGTTTGGACAGGATGTTGTCTATTTTGTTACCATCTATTTTGCTTTTAAAAAAACACTCTGCTTTGAAAAACAAATAAGGTGGTAAGGTTCCCAGTAGGGTGCAATCTTAAGTCAATTTAAACAAACAAACTTACCCTAATTTTCCCAGCAAATCCACCTCTGGAACCAATGGTCCATATGTCTCTACATGCAGTGGCTTATAGTCATAGAGTACTTCTTCAATCTTTTGAACAGGCACTAAGGAAATATGCTGACCCTGTTGAAAATATATAGGGAGATATCTAAGTTGTGGTTTAGTTTAAGTGATTCATAACAAGAAGCTGTTATTCTTACGAAAGCTGAATTAAAACCTTAATATTCAGCATTCACTTGCTTTTATACAATCCATTTTCTGCTTCTAACATGAAATTCTTTCCAAACATCTTAAGATTAGAAAATAATGGTTTGTTAGCTATAATTCTTAAAGAGGGAGGTGTGGAAAATAAAATTAGTTAACACCATATTTACATTAACTAAACGCAGCTCTGTTGCAGATGAATTTATTAGATAAAAAGTTTCATTTCTCATAAGCAATACCAAATAAAATAATCAGAACTCATCTGCATTTGCTTCAGATGAGCAGCGAATAAATTTAACAAATACATAAATAAGTAAACATAGTAAAACAAGACCATTACAGATGATCATCAATTATTTCTTGAAAACTCTAAATAAGAAGTGGAAGCTACTTTTGCATTATCCTGGTATCTTCTCTATCTATCTATCTATCTATCTATCTATCTATCTATCTATCTATCTATCTATCTATCATCTATCTATCTATCTATCTATCTATCTATCTATCTATCTATCCATCCATCCATCCATCCATCCATCCATCCATCCATCCATCCATCCATCCATCCATCTATCTAATCTCTAAACTACCACAGGTAATGGTTGCAACAATTGATGTTTGCTGTAACATTGAAATTAATTCAACAAATTCCTACAAAACCTTTTTTTTTTAAATTGCATTTCTCAAATTAGTGTCTTTAAAATTCTTCAGGGTCTGAGATTAAAGCAAGTACCACAACAGTATCAAAATTTGAGAGACTCCAGAGTCCACTGGAGTTGGGCAGCTATAATGAATTTAAAGAAATAAATAAAATTTGCATTTGTTACAATCTATACATTTTCCCCATTGCTGTTCAGCCATAATATTAACAGAAATAGAAACTTCAATATACAATAACTGTACAAAAATCAAGTTTATGTTTATCAGAGTTGGGAATAATTACACAAACCTACAGAAATATCTCTCCCCCCCAAAAAAGTCCTGCTGTGGTGCCTCATTGTGGCAAAAGGGGAAGGGTTTAAGATTTATACGGCTGCCCACCTTCGAAAACAACTCTGGACAGCTTGCAAGAATAAAACCAATAAAATAAACAAAACCATAAAACCAAAATCTGGCAACTCAGCCCTCCTCCTTGTATGCCTCCAACAAAACCATCCACAGGCTCTCATCTCACCTTAATCCAACTCTTGGGGGAAAGAGGCACAACAAACTACACACTCCTTGAAGAATTAAGAGGTTCCCTTCCAGTTTGCACTGATTGCAGTTTATAGCACAGTACTCAAATACTAGATTGTAATTAATTATTTGATTAGATGAAATAAGTCAGTTTCAAAATCTTGTTCTGAAGTTATATTCTTTCAAAGATTTGGACTGCTCATCAAGATAATATTAACTCTATCTTGTAATCTCATTTTTGCATTGTTTAATCCTAATCTCTCACTTCCTCAGTATCGCTCTGATGAAAGTGAGCAGAGTGGGCTTGCTCCAAGACAATCAAAAATTGTCATCTATCAGGAGATAGATGAATCTAATACAATTTCTCTGCAATTTCCAGATAAAGTAAATGTCTGCTTAATATAGAAGTATCAGTCTACCTGCCTGTGGAGTACATTTAAGGATAATCTCACATGGAGCTATTGATTTTTTTTCCCACCTATTCCATCAATACATCAAAACATTTTGGATTGCTGCTAAATTTATAGCAGCAGGTGTTGATTATGATGGGGCAGAAGAATTAGTGGGTGCTTCTTGAAACAAAATACTCCTTGTTTTTCCATTTGAAGCTCCAGAAACAGTTGTCAAACTCTCATTTGTATTCCATCCACACCCTGATATAACCATGCAAAATTTAACAATAACTAGAGAAAATATATAACACCTTATATATTATGGTGGTCTTTATTTTGGTCCAACTTACTTAGGTAAACAGAATTCCTTCCTGGAGATTTTGAGAAGGCTCAAGTTTAATGGTATAGGATGGCTTCAATCTACTGAGTCCCAGCCCATGGTTTGACATTTCTGTTTAAAGGGCTTCGAGTAAAACTGGAGAAGAGACCTCTGCCTGAAAACTTGGAGAATCAGTTGAGCACAAATCCTGGACTGATTAGTGCCCAATCTAAAAACATCTTCATATCCTGCTAATTAGTTCCACAAATAGCACACTGGCATTTGAGGACCATAAAAGAAAAGTGTGAATACAGATGTTGGTGGAAAACCATACTAAACCTTAACTAGCAAGCAAATAAAATTCATCTCACCTTAGTAGAAATGATAGACCAGTTGACCACATATAGGTAGTCCTCAACATATGACCACAATTGAGCCCAAAATTTATGTTGCTAAGTGAGAAATTTGTTAAGTGAGTTTGGCCCCATTTTACGACTTTCCATGCCACATTTGTTCAGTGAATCACTGCTGTTATTAAATTATTAACACGGTTAAGTGAATCTGGTTTCCCCATTGACTTTGCTTGTCAGAAAGTTGCAAAAGGTGATCATACAGCCATGGAACACTGCAACTGTCATAAATCTGAGTCAGTTGTCAAGCATCTGAATGTAAATCACATGATCATGGGGATGCTTCAATGGTCATAAGTGTGAAAAATGGCCATAAGTCCCTTTTTCATGTTATTGTCACTTCAAACAGTCACTAAGTGAACTGTTGTAAGTTGAGTACTACTTATATGTGCTTGCTCAGTTTGCTATCCAAGTACCAACAGCAGATAAGAAAGAGACCAGGGCCCTTGCTTATGCTTCTACCTCCTTAAACTGGATTAAGCAATGTTACTAAAAGGGAATATCCCCTGGCACGAATATACACACAGCAGAATATAATCAATTAAAGCTTTAAGAGCGCAATGCAGTACCCCAGACTGCCTTGGCAAACTCACAAGGGTGCCATGTGATCTTATTTTTTTTAAAACATTCATTTGTGATATCTTATCTTTCCAGAGCTGGGGGGGGGGTTGCCTTGGGGGTACTGTGAAAAAAATTACTATCACACTAATGCCATGATAATCTTTGCAACCAAATGATACTTTCCTTTTACTTTCTGTAACTGATCACAATAATCAAGCTGTTGAGTTCCTTTTAAATCGAAGTTAAATCTCTTTCAGATTGAAAAACACTAACTAACTAAATAAAACTACTGAAGTGGTTTTGTATATCTGGTCTCCTTTTCGAGAGTGTTCAATTGCGCAGGTCATCAAGGGTCATCAAGGAATAATTTTCTTCCATTTTGTTGAATGTTGAATTAAAACATCAAACAGTAAGATAAGTGTTGAGATTTTAAAAAAAATCACATCTACGGAGTAAAATAATGAAATATCTAATTCTATTAGTTATGGTATATATACGCTGAAAACAAAGCTAGATACTAGCAGTTAATAACATTTTTGGAACACAACGATAAAAATGATGAATTACTTTTATATAAATGTAAAAAGACAAAGGTTGAATATGTTTTATCCACGCCAATATGTGTCCATTATTTTTCTCATAATGGCTTGGACCCAAATATTTCTAGTGAAATTGAAAGGAAATTCCTGATTGATAAAAAGCCCCTGTGAATTATTCTGTGTTTTTGTCCTGCTGTGCCTCTCCCCCTCCATATTCTATCACATGTGATCTCCTTGATGGCATTTTGGGAAATATCAAGAGGCTAAGATGGATGAATAAATTTGTGCTAATCTATTTCTGGTTCTAATCTTACATGTTATTAATTATGCAGTTTGGTTGTTCCCTGTGTCTGTCTCAACTCATAATATGACCCCAATCAAATTCTACAATTCAGTGTACTTATACATACATGAAATATTAATTGTGGGAGGGACTATAGTTTAGTAATAGACCACAGCCTTTCCCCACATAATTTCATTTTACTGTATCTCCAGAATTAGGGAGGAAAGCAAGAGTGGGAGATCAGGATGCAGCCAGTGAGAAAATTCTTGGCTAGAACACTGGGAAGTCAAGGTATAAGAAGATATTTTTATTTTATTTTATGTTTAATCCTATTTTAGGTGTACATAGTTGGATACTCCGAACAAAACTGTTCATAAAACAAACATTTATCAAGTTCAGTAGGGTTAAGATTCTATTCCAAACACTTATTTTCTGCTGTATAGCAATAGCACTTAGACTTATATACCGCTTTACAGTGCTTTACAGCACTCTCTAAGCGGTTCACAGAGTCAGCATATTGCCCCCAACAATCTGGGTCCTCATTTTACCCACCTCGGAAGGATGGAAGGCTGAGTCAACCTTGAGCCGGTGAGATTTGAACCGCTGAACTGCTGAACAGTCAGCTGAAGTAGCCTGCAGTACTGCACTCTAACTACTGCGCCACCTCGGCTCTTTGTATGTATTCAGTTCTCTCTTGTGCTATGTTAGAACAAATAGTTTTTTTATTTCAATATGTGCTTGTACTGTATTCTTCACTATAAAATGTGGGCACATTTAATCTACATATAACACAGAGCATGTTCAGTAAATTTTAAAAATAAGCACAATACTCTGAAGCAATTAGCAGAGAGATCTGTTTAAAGACTAACATCACTCTGAAGCCTTTTTGGAAATAGCTCCCCAAACAGAAGCACTCACTTTCCACCTGTTGCTGTCACATATGTTCATGCCACTCAGGCACATTTGCTAGTGCACATTCCTGTGTTTACTAATTAATCTCTCCATTGCTCTTTCCCAATGGCTATCTGCCATTTTCAATGTTTGTCCCTTTTTCATTTAAAGAGATAAAGGAAGCTAACAGTTTCAATTGAATTTTCCTTGTCTTTTTCTTCAGAGAAATCAATGCCTATAAAATGTTGATATTCATTGTAAGCTACCTTAAAATTGAGAAGCCAAAATATGGAGTACATTTTTTTTCTTTATATATGAATCTGTTTCAATGAATTCTGCATAAATCTCATGACTTTTGTTGTATTGATAATTTTATAAGCCTCTTATCATGCCGTTCATTAAAATCATCACATTACTAAATTAAGCCCTCCCCCCCAAATGCTTTAGAAAGTAATACATTAGCCGATGTCCTAAGAATTATAAATTTGCTGTACATTTTTTTAAAAATAATATTTAAATCTCTAGGGAGTCAAATTTACATATTAACAAAGTAGGTTAACTGTTGCATGGCTGACTTCTCTGACCTTGCCTCCATTCTGCCACTTTCTCTGTCGGGATATGGGGGCCGGGGGGAGGGGGAGGTCACCTATCAGATATCACTGGACTAATCACACTCAATGTAGGGATTATTTGCCAAGAATATGCCACTCACTGCTAAGACCCACACAGGAGATGGGCTCCATTACAAGCAAAATGTTTAGAGGCATGTCTCAGTGATAAGAACTTGGGAAAGTTTTTATCAACTTTCGTCTTACCTCATGAAAGTGCTCAGGACTTGGATCATTTTAGTTACCAATACTACTCTGTCTGAAGAAATTAAGTGAAAGAAGGTTTCAGATTTCTAGGGGTGGTTTGCTGAAGGAAGAAAGAATGAATTGCATTTGACCCATTTCAAGTGAGATTACAAGTCATATTTAAGTACTCTCCCTCCCCATCACCATAAAGCTGTTCTCATTTGGTAAAGCAAACTAGCTCCTTGACCTTCACAACAACCTCTGAGAAAACAGTTGTACATTCTACTGTGGTGTAAATCCTTGCAGGCAAGTTGAACCTGTTCTTTCTGGCATCTTGCCCTTCAGACGAGTATTCCCTCTAGATTTACTGTATTGTGAAAGACCAATGAAGAGGCATTTACTGCACTATGTTCATCTTCCCTGCACAAATCTAGTTTAACCCTATTTTGCTTGTAAAACGTAGTTTAACTAATCAGATATTGAAATCAAACATTCTAATAAAATGACAATTTTTTAAAATGTTTGCCAAAGAACCACCAAATTAAAAAACTAAATTTCTTTACTATAGATGTACTGTGTTTCCCCGAAAATAAGACCCTGTCTTATATTTTTTTGAACCCTGAAATAAGCGCTTGGCCTTATTGCCATGGACTCAAAAGCCCGATTGGGCTTATTATCAGGGGATGTCTTATTTTGGGGGGAAACAGGGTAAGTAGGTAGAAATAATAACAGTAGTATATAATGACTTTTTCAATTAATTCCAGTGGGGATGTTACCTGTTTATTTTATGCTGAATAAACAATAATTTATTCAATATTGAGTAATTAATCTTTTTACCTTAACTGCCAGATTCAATGTACATGCATTGTTCACTGAAAGCTTCTATTCTAGTGATTTTCCCAAATGTTTGTACAAATATGATGTTTCATTTTCTTCCACTCATTCTTCACTATTCCTTTAAGGCAGAATCCTCACATACAGCTTGAACCATGGGGCTTAATGCATAATATAATATAATTTTATTACAAGACCGTGAGTAATAACCAGTATTTATGAAGTCTGTAGATTAAAAGGAACCATGTAATTATTATACACCATTTGGAAATCCCAACATGAACATGGTTACTCTTTTAGAATTTTCAATAGTGCTGATATTTTTTAAAAAATCAATAATTTATTAAACAAATTTTGTTCCTTTGAACTATGTTAGTAGTTGCTCAAAAGAACATACTTTTTATCTGTCATTTGGGACACAATGATTATGGTGCTAGATAGTATTCTGCAAGTACAACGGGCATTTTATTAATATATTAGTATTTTATGTAACTATAGAAGAGAAATAATTCTTCACATTAAATTATTCATCTCTTTAACCAAAGTATTCTTCAAATATGAAACAGTAAAGGTTCCCTAAGAACTCTATAATATGATTCAAGATGATTAAGGAACTGGAAATTAAATCTTAGAGGAAAGACTAAGTATTCTTAACAGTGAGAAATTAGAGAGGAAAGCTTAGTGTAGTGTGTAAAAACCTGCTCTCTATTACCTGTACAGTACACAGAATAATGGTATTAAATGACAAGAAGCCAAATTATTGTTCAATATTAGGAAAAGTTTCCTAATTGTAAGAAAACATCAACAGTGGAAGTAGTTGCCAAAAGAAACGGACATTGGATTTGTAAAAAGCCGGCCAAATTCATTTTATAGGGGAGATGGCCCTCATTAAAAAATTAATTAATTAATTAATATTATTTTGGGGAAGAGGCGGACTTTATGGAGAAAATCTCAAAGCTTTACATAATACAACATTAATGCCACAAATATGTTAATCTGTATGCAAGTTAAATTAAAGGATCATATATTCATTCACATGCCTTTCTGATAATGTAATAAAATACCTCCTTGTAGGACAGTATGGTTATATTCTTCTGTCAACTAAACTACTACATTACACGTTTATTCCCACTATTCAAGGATATGGTCATGAACATACTGTATTACTTCTGAATTTGTTTTCTACAAGGCACCTCCAATTACAGATTATCACCAGATAAGCAAATGATGCATAGAACTCTACAAAATAGAAACCAAGTTTCTATGAGCTCCCTCCTCCAATTTTGAGAAAGAATTCCAACAATCTGTACATTCATCCAACAAATAATAATAATAATTATTATTATTATTATTATTATTATTATTATTATTAT
>QLTV01004082.1:4130544-4151346 GCA_003457575.1 Thermophis baileyi | reverse complement strand
AAAACAATGGCTTCAACAGCACAGAATACGCCTTCTGGAGTGGCCCAGTCAGAGTCCTGACCTCAACCCGATTGAAATGCTGTGGCATGACCTTAAGAGAGCACTTCACACCAGACATCCCAAGAATATTGCTACACTGAAACCGTTCTGTGAAGAGGAGTGGTCCACAATTACTCCAGATAGTTGTGCAGGTCTGATATGCAACTACAGGAAACGTTTGGTTGAGGTTATTGCTGCCAAAGGAGGGTCAACCAGTTATTAAGTCCAAAGGTTCACATACTTTTTCCTCCCTGCACTGTGAATGTTTACATGTTATGTTCAATTAAACCATGGCAACATCTAATGTTTGTGTAGTATTATTTTAAGCAGACTGTGTTTTTCTATTGTTGTGACTTAGATGACGTTCAGAGCACATTTTATGACCAATTCATGCAAAACTCCACGTAATCCCAAGGGGTTCACATACTTTTTCTTGCAACTGTAATAATATACTCAGAAACACAGAAAGCTGGGTTAATTACTTGAAAAGAAACAAGGCCAATTAAGAACCACAAAAAAGAAGTAAGCCATTAAACCTTATTGCAGCCCAGGCAAGACAAAAGATTGGATACCTATGCTCTAACACCACAGTCCTTTCCCCTCACCATTTTACCTATTGTAAAGCAAAAGTAGGAACTCAACATATCTTTCTCTTCTATTTTATATCTTTCAGAACTAAGTTACAAAGAGAAGTGACCTTGATTAATCCTCTCAGAACCAATTATGTTAGTTTTAAATCAACATATCCAACAGCATTAGATAGAGGAAGGCTAAGATAAATTCTCCCAGATTCTAGTGACAAAATTTATACCTCCCATAAATTCACTCTGACCTGATTTGTACATCACACTGTATGTATATCACCCTAAGCCAGGGTTTGCTTAATCATGATTTGTTGAGCAATAATAAATTGGATTCACATAATACATTTAGCCCTACATCATGGTTTACTAACTACAATAGCTGGGTTTGCATAACACACTAAGCCAAAAAACAAAAAAACCCACCACCATTTGATCTAGCATGATTTGTGTACAGAACTCATGTGTGTTGCAGATTTACACTAAAAGGGATACAGTATTTAACATTATCAGATTTATTTACAGGTACTGAGTTTACAACTATCAATATCCCCAATTGTTATCAGGCCCAACCAAAATGTCCCAGGTGAGTATACTTTAAATTCTTCTTGAATTTATTTTCATGCAATACTTAAATAAAAATATTGCGTAGGTGTGTGTGTGTTTTTAATGGACCAGAACAACTTCTATTTTTATGGGTTTGGAAAGACCTAATAATGTACTCAGAAACACAGAAAGCTGGGTTAATTACTTGAAAAGAAACAAGGCCAATTAACAACCACAAAAAAGAAGTAAGCCATTAAACCTTTCAAAATGAATTATATTTCTTCTCCCTCCCTCCCTTCCAAACAATCAAAGAAGTTTCTTTCAACAGTAACTGACACTAGGTGCTTTTTCCTCAGTTCTATCTTGATGGACATCCCAAAAACACCCTGGGTGCAATAAGGGGGTGCCAGCTTTTGATGCCAGATGATGGTTGCATGGAACAATAACCTCTTCTCCACCCGTGAACACCTGAGCAAACACCCTTCCTGAAAACCATTGTTTAGGACTACTTCTTCATTAGAATGCATTGTCCCTTTGATCCAAAAATCCTTTCTCCTTAGCATATGCAGGCAATCAATGATTATACTTAAACTCCAGGCAATTGTTATTATAAAAGAGGTAGCAAAATAAATCCATTTTAATGTGATGTTTTTTTTCATTACCAACATTTTTTCCCATTGGTCAAAATTCTACTAATCAGTTTCCTGCTTTAATTTCTTTACAGTTTGCAGTTTTTTAATACATTAATAGGGGGCAGAAAGAAAAAAAACCTTGCACCAAACAAAACAGAAAGTAACAACTTTACAATTCAATTTTTAAATTGTTGGACAGCAGCAAGTAGGTTACTCATTTGATTTTTAATTTAGAAAATTATTTCTAATTGTATTTTCTTAAAACAACTGTTCACCATGGCTTTAAAAGCAGAATTAAACAAATCTATAAATAAAACTAATCTTGATGTAAAGATGTAAGAGAAAGTAAAGATCAGCTATAAGGAAAAATGTGGCGCAAGCACCACTGTGGTAATTAAGCTTTTTTTAATCGTCTATCAGACTGCTTTTTTGTTGTTGTTTGATTATGACAACTCTGAAACCAAGACAACTTTGCTTTGTAAAACCTTCTGCCTTGAGTGATCTGCCTTTTAATTACTTTTATTTACATTTTAATCCTGTCTCTTTATGACATGCATGGATGTCTTCTTACCCATTTTACATCATGTTATGAAAAGCAAGTCAGACTGAGAGATAATGTCTGGCCCCAAATGTGTGCAACAGCAGCAATCTGACATGATATCTTTCCAGCCACAATCCAATTCTCTAATGTATTTATTTATTCATTTATTTTAAAAGACTTGTTTGGTTGTTCATCTCATGCACCATAAACCTGGGTGACTAACAAACAACAATAAAAGCAGTAAAAAGCATAAAAACCGTCACAAAAATTATTGCCGGCTCAAAACATACACCCCACACATCCCCATTTTATTGGGCTCCAATCTCAGTTTACCCACCCAATGTCTGTAGGAAAAGCCAAGTCTTCAAGATTTTCTACAAGGTTAAGAGGGTAGGGGCCTACTTGGATCTCAGGGGAAGGATGTTTCAAAGATTAGGAGTCACTATCAGGGAGAATACACAACTTCTTTCAGACAAAAGTATTAGTATGTACGCTCAGGAGACTTCCACAACCTTTACTCTCCTGAATAGAGAAAAAAAAATTCTCTTTCAGAGGACAGAAGCAGGAAAGAGGAGGAAAGGAGACAAGCAAGTAATAGCTCACCAGGGCAGAGAGAAGGATAAAGCTGAGTTCACCCTCTTCAGCCCCAAATTAAAGCTTGTCCTCTTAGCAATTGCTCTGGAGAAATAGAAATATGGAATATTTATATGGAATAAATATGGAATTTAATTTAGGCTTCTGAGACAAAGAAAGATGTTCAGTTCAAATCCCCATTATTCTGGGAGAAGAAAATATCGAAGGCACAAACTGAAACACAGTTTGATTTTGAGGCCAACTATTGTCAGTTATTACATTTTAATTAAATAAATTTTCTGATTTATTTTACTTTGAAATTTTAAATTTAACTAGTATTTTAGCCCAATAAAATTTAGCACTAAAGCTGTATTTTTCCATTATATTTATATAGTGCAAGATTTAGCTATCCATGATTTATGCAACACATGGCCAAAACATGGTAATAAAAGAAGGAACACATTATAGACCTCACTGTTTTAAAAAAAACACACAGCAGAAATGAAAAGTTATATTGAGATAATCTATAAAATGTGCTTACATTGTATGAATGATGTGCTGTTCCTTCATAAAGCATGTAGGAAGTCAGCATTTCTCAAAAGTGTGAAGTATTTCCATGTGCTTAAAGTGTGAGCTTTCCAAAGCAAACAACTGTGGAAAGACAGAAGGGGGGGGGCATATATCCAGCCAGCCATATTTTGGCTTGCTCTACCAGTTATCTTCTCTTTTTCAATATTTGAATTGCTCTTCTTTCTAATATGCATAAAGAAGAGGCAAAAAGCAGCATATGTACCAAATTAAAGAACTTTGGAAGGAAAAGAGCCAACAAAATGTTTAACTACACTCACTATAGGAAAATAAATATCCCCAAAACAAGATAAACATACAAGAGAATAGATAAAATGCAGCACAAAAGAATTTAGTTACAGGGTGGGATCCCCCTCAGGATTGAAGAGACAAAACAGAATGCAAGATTTCAGGGTTTTTTTTCTTTATTTGTAATGTTTCCAGAGAGAAAAACATCAGGTTCTCTAAAAGGTTGACTTTTTTTCAGATAGATAGGTCAACAAGTAGCATTCAGCTAAAGCAAATAAACAAATCATTGTCTCCCTCCTATTTCTAATTTCAGAAGCAAGTAAAAAGTAGTAAATTGATTTGTGGCCTAATTTGCTCTACCAGGCCAACTATCTCCTTGCCTGTAAAAGTGATCCCTCTGCTACTGTCTATCTATGCCTATTGCTGTATGAATAGCTATTATTAATTTTTCCATAGAGTCAGTCAAGAGCTTATTTCAGCGGTAGCAGGCAACCTCTTAGGACTAGTAAAGCACTGATTACCTTCTTGATTATCTTATCTTCAAATACTCTTCTTTCTTGGGACCTCCGCACTGGGTAGACTGAATCCTCAAAGCATCATTTTCACATCCACACATAGTAACACATACCACAACAACTCTTTTTGGGTGATTTAACTCTCCCAAGATTATGCATGTCCTTAGCAGTCTGAAACTAATTAAATCTATTTTCAGTTGGTAGTGATCTTCTTTTTCTCTGGGTCCAAAAACTATTTTCCTGTCAACTCCTTAGACCATCTCAGCTTCTTTACCTGCCTCACACAGTAAGTAAGACTATACATGTAGAAATATTTTGTTTTCTCCCAATCTGTCCCAGCCTCAAGTTATCAGCTGTAAATAAAATGAAATGAATCTGAATCTGAATCTGAAAGATCATGTAGCAGAGTAGCAAAACAAAGTTTACTTGGCCCATTCTGTCACAGGGGAATGGAATAAGCTTCCTCAAATGGCGCTCCATTGTTTTGGGGCTACTGCATAGAAGGTCTTGTTTCAGATAACTCTTCAACATACCTTCACCTTCAGAAGGAACAATGAGGCCCTTAAAACAAAGATAATATCATAAACAACATTTGTGGAACCATCTCTCCCTGGGGGTATCTGCTCAACCCTCTCCCTGAGGGTTGGATACAATGAGTATATTCCAGGTCTCTTCTCTTAAATCTGGTAATCAGGCAGGACCTAGAAAGTGTTCTTCTCTATAGCTGCCCCTGCCCAGTGGAATATCCTCCCCCATGACATCCAGCAGATCCTCTAGACATCCAGCAGAAGGCCTTGAAGAGCTGGCTCTTCCCACAAGCACTGGGGTGCGATGAGGCTGGAGCCCAGTAAGGTGGAATGCTGATGTACGGGAGAGTGTTGGGACGCTGGAAGTTTTTCTTCTGGTTGTTCGCATTTTTTCTGTTTTTATTGTTTTGTGAGCTTTCTAGGACTGTGGTTCATAATGTGGCAGTTATGTAAATAATATATTACCGTATTAATATATAATATAATAAACAAACAAACCCTTAGATCAGGGATTGAAAAATTCCAGTCGAGAGTGTGGATATAGCCTACAAGACATTCATATTGACATATTTCCCCTCAAAAGCTTCACTCAGGCTGAATCAGAGATCGAGATGTACACAGGGCAGAACAAGAACACTGGCTGCAAGCCAGAGGAAGCAAGTCAGGAAGAAATGACACAGAACAAGAACTCCGATTGAGTGGACTCTCCTCCAGATTGAGTTCACCTGTTCTCCAGATGTAAACTTGGGAAGCATCCAGTCATTTTGCTGGATACAGTTTTTCATCCTTATCCTAGACAATGTGGCATCAGTTTTCAAGGTAGGGTCATAGGTCAGTGCTGAACAAATATTTTACATTCACAGGAACCCAGATTCAAGTCTTGCAATTCCAATTAAAGGAAACCCAAGTATTGGAATTGGCAAGGCTTCTGTTCAGGGTGAAAGAAAACTAATACCAGCCAATTAGTGGATAATATGGGGCTAAATGAACCAATGGTCAGACAGAGCAATAGTCTGATTATGAAAACTGAGTCATATGTACTCATTTGGGAACCTAAGGAAGCAAGAAAGATCTAATCTACCCTCAAGAAATCTAACTTTCTGCTCAAAGTTAAAGAACAGGGAGATGACGAGAGAGAGAGAGAGAAATGCAAACAATAAAGAAAATCAAAAACAACAAATGTATGTGTATAAATGCAGTTTCATATATTTAAACAGTTACTTGTGATTTGATACAAAATCAGAACCTTGGTTTCAGTTGAAGATTTCGCTTCATTTGTCTAACTCAAAGATAAATAGCTCATGGCTCTAAGGCCAATAGCATCTTTTTTTAAAAAAAAATAAGCAAGTACTATTCAGAGTGGTTTCAAGCATTCTTTTTTACTAAAATATGGAGAAAGAGTAGGAATTATGTAAGAAATTTGTGGGCACAATGCAACCTCACATTTGCCTACCCCCATCCAGCTAGATTACCATAGAAATTGGTTTCTACAAAATGAGCTGTTAAATATCCATCTCTCCCTTGCATTTCTCCTTAACAGAAATAAGACTCAGCAAATAAGATGGGAGAAGAGAAATATCAGACCCGCTGCAGCCAGGTTCCCTAGTAGCAATTTCACCCCCATCCCCACCCCTTCATTGGAGAATGGCAAGGGGTCCAGACTGGCAGAACAACAGAAATCTCAGTCCCTCCTCAGTCCTAACAACAGGAGGGAGGGAGCTGGTTGGACAGTGGAGTGGCAGTGGTATGGCTGGGTATTGGCCAAGCTCATGGTAGCCACACGGCTAAAGTGGCTATCAATATATTCTCCACAAGATGGGCAGTGACTCCAAGAAGGGAAGATATGATGACAGAAGAACATGCTGCAAGTAAGAAACAAGGATTTTTTTACAACTATACCTGTAGTAAACACATCACCAATTTTAAAAAAATTAATAATAGTATAGGGCAGGGGTCTGCAACCCGTGGCTCTGGAGCCGCATGTGGCTCTTTCATCCCTCTGCTGTGGCTCCGTCGCTCAAAACATGCGTCACAACCGCCAATATGCGACACCCACCAGCACGCAATTTATTGAGCTTTTCGACCTATCTTTTTTTCGGAGTTCAAAATGTTTTTGTTGCATGCAGAAATAAAAATTTGTTTTCTCTGTAGCAGTTCATTGATTACATAAATGGAACACACTATAGTTTTTTTATACATAGCATAAAGGTAAAAAACGATATATGCAGTGTTATCTTCATTTTACACGTCAAAAGGTTTTTGTGGCTCCCGGTGTTTTCTTTTCTGTGGGAAATGGGTCCAAATGGCTCTTTGAGTGTTTAAGGTTGCTGACCCCTGGTATAGGGAATATTACAGGCTAAACTATATCTAGCATAAGGAGTTAAGGAATGACATGTGGGGAAACTGGGGAATGCCCCTGCTTAGGGAGCTCCCACTTTCTGAGGCTCAGTACTGCTGCCCTCAGAAAGGGAAAGGATGAAAGCTAAAATAATGAGCCGCAGTCGCGCAGTGGTTAGAATGCAGTACTGCAGGCTACTTCTGCTGACTGCTGGCTGCCAGCAGTTTGGCAGTTCAAATCTCACCAGGCTCCAGCCTTCCAAGGTCAGTAAAATGACGACCCAGATTGTTGGGGGCAATATGCTGACACTGTAAACCGCTTAGAGAGGGCTGTAAAGCACTATGAAGCTGTATATAAGTCTAACTGCTATTACCAAGAAAGCTAAAATAAGCTAATTGTGTTGACTGCCTTTACAAGTTCTAGTTATCCTTAAGGAATTAAACAACACTATATATATTAATTAATTATTAATTAATATATTATAATTAAACAACACTATATATTAGTTAGCAAGTTAGCATACTTTTTCTCAAAATTGATCCGATGACAGCCTACTTCTCAGCACACAGCTCAAATCTATTTATGCATAGTAGTACCTTATTTATTAAAAGAGAACTAGTGTAGTGAGATGCTTAAGTATCAGCCTTTGATCCAGTTATTTTCTTTCAGCCCAGCCTACCTCACCAAGCTATTGTTGTGGGGATAAAATCAGGGGAGACCTCTCTACCTCCCCTCTCATGTAAACTACCATGATCTCTCTGAGAAAGGCAGGATACAAATGCGATTAGCAATAACAGAGTTATACTAACTGAACTAAGATAAGTGAAAATAAATTCTGGGCCTAGTCAATAATTTGTCCTGTTCTATCCTCTCTTGGTACTCAAAAGAAAGATCACAAAAAAGAAATATATATGAAAAAATACATTTAAAACAGTACTCAGTTCAAAGATGTCAAGGGATGCTAAGAGAGTCAGGATGGCAGTTGCAGCCATGTAATGGCAGTCCTACCCCTAAGGGGCAGACAGAAGTTGTCTTGACTTTTATGACAACCTCTGCAAAATAAAACTGAGAAAACTGCACGGTTATCATCACTGTCATACTTCAAGAGAAATAAATAGTACCAAATAAAAGTTCTGCCTTTAAAGAAACCTTTCAAAAGAAATCTTCCTGCTAGCAAGAATCTACTCTTTTCCCAAAAATGTTCAGTGATTCTTTGTATAAAAAAAACATTTACCAACATATTTTATGATATAAGTCAGGGGTCCTCAAACTTGGCAACTTTAAGACTTGTGGACTTCAACTCCCAGAATTCTCCAGCCAGCTATGCTATGCTGGCTGGAGAATTCTGGGAGTTGAAGTCCACAAGTCTCAAAGTTGCCAAGTTTGGGGACCCCTGAACTAAAGGTTCACACCCTCTTATTGCAGAAAAAAAATCGGGGGGTGGGGGGGGGATAAATCATGTTCATTGATCTAAGTCAGGGGTCCTCAAACTTGGCAACTTTAAGACTTGTGGACTTCAACTCCCAGAATTCTCCAGCCAGCTATGCTATGCTGGCTGGAGAATTCTGGGAGTTGAAGTCCACAAGTCTTAAAATTGCCAAGTTTGAAGACCTCTGATATAAGTGCACCAATGTTACTTTTACTTCCATTTTTAACTACCTGTGCTTTGATATACCCAGACAATTTCTGGTTTGTCTTTACAATAGTTTAGGGCAGGGTTAAATTTTGTTTAGGCCAAGATAACTGAGTCTGGTGGGACCTGAAGTTCAAAATACATGGACAGCACTAAATTGCCTATTTCTGCCTTAGGGGAAAAACTCAATTTTAGCATTTTGTTCCTTAATATGGCCTTCCTCTTTAAATCAGCCCTTCCCAAGCATAAGAGCTATAACTATTTACCAGCAAAGAGTTGCAATCCAATGCAACTGGAGATCACTAGGTTGGAGAAATGCCCTAAACCACTGTCAAGATTAAATATATGTCTGCATATCCGTATAATCAAGATTAATTGACAATAGAAACAAAAAGTATTATTCCTTCCTAGTTATATCAAAGATTAATGTTATGTCCAAACCCAGTCAAGAATGAATGCTGATTGTTCATAAGAAAAGAGTACATACAATCTGTAGCACAGCCAAGGAACTGTCATTTTTTATGAGAAAATAAATATATACCAAATCTAGATGAACTTTGGAGAGACTCTTTTAGAGCTATTTCACACTATTATCATCCATATTTCCTAAAGAATAGGACAGTCAATCCTTCGAAAATGATTCCAAAATAACACTTCAGATGTTATGCAAGCCCAAGTTTTTTTCTGTCTTTTCAATTGCAACTGCTTTAAGGTTGTTGACTCACCAAAATTAATGTGATTCTTAAAGCTGCAAGTCTTTTTTTTAACTTCATGCCAAACCCTAATAAACCTTCTTCAACAAATAGTAGAGAAGTGTTATGCACACATTTGCACAAGATCCAAAATAATTCTTCTAATCATTTTCAAAATATGCCAAGCCCTAATGCAGAACATATCTGGAGCAAACAACCATCCATATCCAGTATAATAGGTTGCATTCATTTGTGTGATGTTGAAATCGAGAAAAGATTGCCAGTATGCAATTATAAACATTAGATCCACTGCCAATGGGCTGTGCTTTCTTATGTGTGATATAATCTACTGTACATTCATGAACTGAAAATATAACAATTGGTTTTGAAACCAATTAGTATATAATTCTGTTTTCTTTATCCCTTCCTTTTAATCAGTTAATCACAACTTAAGTGCTACAGTGAATCTAGAATTTAATTTATTGTTCCAAACTCAGACTGGAAAGGTTAGACTGTGAAAAGGAAAAAATAATTCTCTCTTACACACACAGAAAGTTGTTTATATCTTACCATTTTGATGCCTGTTGAAAATGCCACTGGTTTGATAGGTTTGGGAATCTCGAGTTGCATTTCTAGCTGTGTAGACCGATCTTTATGCTGGGCTAATAACAAAGATGCTGGCAGATGAGAACTTTCCTACAATCAAAATTTAAAACATAGAGTAAAATATTTAAAAGCCATAAACCATCCACCATTACTGTCATGCATTCCTAGAATAACAAATTGCATCTTTCTCAAAAATGGCTTTCTCTGACCATTTCCAGAAGAACGGCGTTCAATACTCCCAGTTTACCAGAAAATGGCCATTTTTACTAATAGAAGAAAGCTACATTAGACTCATAAATTTAAAAAAAAACCTTACAAAGATATATTTTTATAGATTCTGCATTAACAAAAATGTAATAAAATGTAATAACCAGAAAGACAAATGTATTAAAATATGACCATTATTCTAATAATTACATAACCATGTGATTAATATCACTTTCAAAGTCATAATAATTAGAATTAACAATTCTAAAAAGCAGCAGCACGAAAAATCATCTAAGCTGGATCCAAAACTTGCATCCAGTTTCAGACTGGTTCTTCACTGGATTTTATCTGAGGCTGTTTGAAAGTTATTCTCAGCCCTCTCACATAATGAGATCTATTCTTTATTCTCCTTTTAATAATTTCTCCGCATAAAAGCAAGACAATCTCTTTAATACAAAACAGTGTGCCCATTTATTCAAATGGATAATAAGAGTTGCTCAAAAACTTACTTAAAATTTAGGACAGCATAATAATATCATCCAGGCTAGCAAAAAGCAAATGAAATTTCATTCAGCGTTTCCTCTGGTTTCCTTTGAATTAGTTTCAAGACGTCAAAGTGTTTCCTGAAGTTTTCTTTGAAAATGGTGGACATAAGCTCAAAACCATATCATGGAAGGTAGCTGATTTTCTTCTTCCACTTTAGCTTAACTTAGAACTTGCCTATGGATAGCTTATGGACTGTTCTGCAGTCAGCCTCTGGGCACATCTTTGCTGTTATAACTGAGCTCTCCCACCTCCTTGTGTAAATAATATAGTCAATTTGATTTCTGTGTACTCCACCTGGTGATGTCTATTTATATAGGTGGTGTTTTGGTTATCTGAAGACTATGTTAGCAATGAAAAATATCACTGGATTGGCAGAAACTGCTATGCCATTCTCATGCTTTATTTCTGTTTCTTAAATCATACAGCACTATTACTTTGTTCTTACAAAAAAAAACCTCTCCAATTTTGCTAATCTTGTTTCCAACCACAAGTAGCACATCCTGCTTGCATATTGCATCAATTTCAGATTAAACTTGACCATAAAACTTGTCAACCTCTTATTCTGCATCAGTGAATGGAACATAAATTGTATATTAAAGGGGTGCCTACAAAATCCAGAGGATATTACTGCACTGTAGCTAAGTATTGCTGTTGCTATATCCTTCCTAACTATGAAAGCACCATAGTTCCTTCTTTATTTTTTGTTCCTGAACAGTAAAATGTTTGTTTTCTGAGTGATAGCATCCAATTCCTATCCGTTTCAATTGACTGTTGCTTAAGATGTCAATGGGCAGTCAAATTCCTTTCACTATTTTGAGCTTTCCAATGTTCAGGCTTCTAACATTCCATATTTCCACTTTAATTCTACTTTTAAAGTTTCAGATTCTCTTTTCCTTAAGAAATTGGAGCAATTGAATACAGATTCCAGCTTACTGAAACAGAATTGGAACCTGAATCCACTTACCATAAAATACTTAGAATAACATGAACAGGGTTTACCCCTATTTCAAATGAAGCATTTTTTCAAAATATTTTCCAGTTGGTATTCTAATTGATATTTGTTTCACAAACTGTGCAGTGCATATCACACATTTTATAATGTGAAAGGATTGGTTGATCTACTTGCTGTAATTCCTGAGAGATGAGGGAAGAGACATAATTTCTTGTTCATAATGGAATTGTTGGCTTACTATGACTTTTGAAATGCATAAATGATCTCCTTATCACATAATAGACAGAAAATAGATCAGTTATGGGATAAAATATGTGCTTATGTCTAGTTGTTTTTAATGTAATGGGTAGTTCTACTTTAACAGCAAAAGAGCACCAAAATACGTATATCTATACAAGGCAGTTTGGTGTAGTGGTTAAGGCATCCAGATCAAGAGAACATAAATTGTAGTCACTCCTTGGGCACAAAGCCAGCTGGATGACATTGGCCAGTCACTTTCTCTTAGCCCTAGGAAGAAGGCAATGGCAAACCACTTCTGAAAAACCTTGTCCAGAAAACTGCGGAGACTGTCCAGGCAATCTCTGAGAACTGGACAAGAATGAACAGAAAAAAATGATAATTACTATTATTGAATGAGAATCTTGAGAAGAATCTTGAAAATCCTTAATACTAACACAACTATTTTAGAATATTTAAGCATATTTTAGAATCAGGATTTAGAATCTTCAAAATACTATTCTTCACAATAATTAACTTTTGAAGTGAGCCTTAAACAAAAAAAAAATTGAGAGTAATTTCCTTAGGGGGAAGAAAAATAACACAAACAAGAACCTTTTTTTTCTCCTGCCCTTCACTTTACCTTTCAGTCATTAACAATGTATTTAGATATGTTTAGTAACGATGTGTACCCAGATGTCTTTCAATTACCTATTTTGGTCACATTCTAAAGATTATTTATAACTGCTCTTTTTTGCAAGGCATTTGGCAAAATGGATTTCCAGTAAAACCAATTGCTTTATAAGAAAACAATGTTCAGCTCATCTAAATTAAAAGAGCATTTAAATTTGAGTTTGGAAACAGTTTGGTGACTCACTGTAAGCTTTCTCTCCCTTTTCCTCTCTTAAGACATTATAAAAAGTAAACTGTTAGTGATAAAGCTATTTTGAATTGACCTTCATAGTCTGATTATATGTGAGGTACATCTACATTCAGGAATGCTTCCTCTCTATGTTCTTCCCTTGCCACATGAGAGCAAAAGATATTATCTTGTTCAGTATTCTTCCACTTAGCTGGGAGGAGGAACCCTCCTTTAGGAGGGCCAACATGGTAAGAGACTGTGCTATACTAATTATAGTGTAAGACTACAATGAAGTAAAGTAAAATCCTCTCTTAGTTATAAAGCAGGCTGGGTGTGGAACAGGCTGAGTGTGGAGCTAGTCACCATCTCTCAGCTGAGATTGTAGCACTTCCTACCCTAAAGGTTGGCTCCTTCAAAAAAAACTAGCCAAGACCCTGGATGAAGTCCAAGAGTATATTATTTACTGGCTGAACTTTGACCAAACAGATCTTCCCCTTCCCCATCATACCCTCATGATCTCCTCTAGAAGATCCTCCAAAAGACTATCCCAAAGGTGCTTTTTTAAAGAGCCAACTGGACTTTCTGGTTTTTCTTTGAAGATGTTTCGCTTCTCATCCAAGAAGTTTCTTCAGCTCTGACTGGATGGTGGGGAATGGAAGGATCCAGTCAGAGCTGAAGAAGCTTCTTGGATGAGAAGCGAAATGTCTTCAAAAAAACCCCAGAAAGTCCAGTTGCCTCTTGAAAAAAGCACCTTTGGGACAACCATGACCTGAATGACTGAGAATCTCCAAAAGACTACTTACTGAAGATTTAATAAGTAGATGTTGTATTTTTATTCTTTTTTTAGTATGACTTTGCTACACCCCACCTGAGATATTTGTGATATATTGTTAATAAATGACTTAGTAATTTCACTAAAGTCATTGACTGGTTTCACCAAAAAAAAATGCTTAATCAAACCTATTAACAATAACAATATGGCAGCTACATTTGCACATGTGCAAAGATCGGGAAATGGTTGAAGACATTTTAAAGTACACAATTACTGGTAGAAACATAGTGGGTGGTATATCATTTGTTATGAGTAATTAATGTGAAAAAAGGCATGAATTGCTGTGACAATGCGTATGCTTATACGGAAATGAAAATACATTAAAAGAAATGTAAAATATGGTAAATGCAGTAGGAATCAAGTCCTCGGACCCTTATGAAATGCACCCTAGAATACTGAAAGGTGGCTAAACACTGTCAGGTCCTTTATTGTTCAACTTTGAGGAGAACTATGGAATTGGGGAGGTGCCAAAGAACGAGAAAAGAACAAATGCAGCCCCTCCTTTTCAAGAAAGGGGAAAATAGAGAATCCCACTAAACCTAACATCAGTACCTAAAAAGGTGTTAAAGCCAGTAATAAAATAGGTCATTTGAAACCATCATGAAGATAATGCTATGATTTCTAAGAGTCATCAAGATTTTGTAAAATAATAATAATAATAATAAGTCATATTAAATAAAGCTTATTGTCTTCTTTAACAAAGTAAATATTTTGGTGGACAAGGGGAATGCTGTGGATATAAGCTACCTAAATTTCAGCAAATTTTAGGCAAGGTTCCACTTAATATTCTCAGTGACAAGTTGTTAAAATATGGTTTAGATCATGGGTGTCAAGCTCGATCGTGTCACGTGGCATATTGTGACGTTTCGTGACTTTTTTGCCTTTGCAGAGCCGGGGTAGGCGTGGCCTGCGCGTGACATATCCATCCCCGGGCCGCCAGTTTGACAGGCCTGGTTTAGATGGTACAACATTAAAGAGACAACAGTTAACTGACTAACTATGAGAATCAGGATTAATTGCTCTACTTCAAGCTAGTAATTAGGGTCCCACAGGCATCTATCTTGGAGCTATATTATTCAACATTTTTGGATAATGTAATTGATACCTGCTTATCAAATTTACAGATAAGTTCTGTACAGATACAGAACA
This sequence comes from Thermophis baileyi, assembly GCA_003457575.1. Classification (NCBI taxonomy): domain Eukaryota; kingdom Metazoa; phylum Chordata; class Lepidosauria; order Squamata; family Dipsadidae; genus Thermophis; species Thermophis baileyi. Next base: position 4,136,543 of record QLTV01004082.1, on the reverse strand, counting down.
CAAAATTGGGAGGTTTGCCCAACCCCATTTTGTGATATTTTAAATGTTACTGCATGCCATCTGGAGTCACTGATGATTATGCAGTCCTACAAGTTAATTAAATAAATAAATCCTTATTCCCTTGGCTCTACACTGATGAGACATACCTGGAATACTGTGTAGAGCTATAGTTACTACATTTACAAAAGAACATTGACAGATTAGAACCAACTCAGAGGAGGTCAACAACATTGATAGAGGCATTTGAGAACATGTCCCATGAAGACAGGTTGATGGAACGTGGTTTGTTCAGTATGGAGAAAAGAGTAAGAGAAGATATAGTCAGATACATCAAAGAGTACCACAAGAAAGATGGCCAGGAACTATTTCCATCACCATGGAAAAATAATTAATAGGCATAAGTTACAGGTACTACAAATTTGTTCAAATATAAAGAAAAAAATCTTGATTGTAAGATCTATACAGCAATGGAACAGACTACCTATGAAGATTGTGACTTCTTTCCCTAGAGGTTTTTAAAAGGAGGTTGGACAGCTATCTCTGGAGCATGGCTTAATGAGTTTTTCTGTATATTGCAGAGTAAGTAGGTCAAAACAAGAGGTAGTTGCAGATTGCACAGTGCAAATAACAATCCTCATCCATTACAATTGTACTATTCCCCCTTTTTTTATTATCAGTTACAAAACATTTCTTGGAGCGCTTAGTCTCAATTCAAAATTACTGCTGTGTATCTAGCTCTCCTACAAAAGCTAATGGAATTTACTTGTGACTTGATGATTTCAGCAGATAATGTGGAGTGGGCATTTGATAGAAATAGAAAACATCATGATGCTAGTCAATCAGAGGTGGGTTCCTCCCGGTTCGCCCGAACCGGTAGCGACCCGCTGGTGACGTCACGATGACATCACCGATCCGGTTCGGTTGGTGCCGGTCCATGGGCGCCACCATCTTTTTTTTAAATTTTTTTTGAATTTTTCTTTTTGAATTTTTTTAAATTTATTTTTCTTCTGCGCATGCGCAGAAGCCGAGTTTCCAGCACTGCACATGTGTCGCCATCTTGTTTTTGGCTTTTTTAAATTTATTTTTAATTTTTTAATTTTTTACTGTGCATGCGTGGCCACGCAGCACGGGAGAAAGAGAACTGACAGCGAGGTAAGTTAGAACCCACCCCTGTAGTCAATGATAGGTTCTCCTAGATATTATATCAAAGAAAGGAAAAGCAGAACATGACTGCCATTTTCCTCAGCCTTCATACATACAGTTTGACTCTATTTTCTCTATTCTGCAAGCAAAAATTCAAAAGCATTTGTTGTTTTGTATATAACTATTTGAGATATTAGATGTTAGAATAGCCCAGTGATGGCAAACTTTTTTTGGTTCGGGTGCCAAAAGGGTGCGCGCGCGCACGATAGCGTGCACGTGCGTGCCCACACCCATAATGCAATGACCTCCCCCCGCACATGTGCACAACCCCCGTGCATGTGCACAACCCCTGCTGCCCCCCCCCCGCGCATGCGCACAGGCCTCACTGAAGCCTCCGGACTTCCTGTAGGCCCGTTGGGCTGTTTTTCGCTCTCCCCAGGGTTCAGCAAAGCCTCCTAAAGCCTGTGGATGGCGAAAAATGGCCCAACGGGCCAATCGGAAGTTCGGAAACGAAACGGAAGTAGAGCTGCCCTACTAATTACCTTCAGATAGTTGCAACCAGGCCTCCCACACCTCGGCCCATTTCTTCTGCAGCAAGGCTTTCCTGAAGGCCTCTGTAGCTAATAACAGAGCTCTGGATTGATCTGAAGCTCTGTTATCGGCTGCAGAGGCCTTCAGGAAAGCCGTGCCGGCTGCAGAAGAAATGGGCCAAGGTGTGTGAGGCCTGGCTGCAACTGTCCAAAGCTGAAGAAGTTCCTGAAGACCTCTGACAGCGAAAAGGAGGCTGGGGGTGAGCACACACTTTCTTGAAGCCTGGGGAGAGCGAAAAAGGCTGAAAAGGAGGCCGAAAATCAGCTGGCGAGCTGACATAGGGCAATGCCTTGTGTGCCCTCAGATATGGCTCCGCGTGCCACCTGTGGCACGCGTGCCATAGGTTCCCCATCACTGGAATAGCCTATTTTTGTTTGCTTTTTCACATTCTTTCAAGTTGAAGCTGATTTGGAAATATTTAATATAAAGAAGGACTGAAGAGGGATGGGAAATGAGGTTTAGAAGAAATATATCCTCCATTTAGTTCTTTTAAACTGTAAAACAAATTCATCCACAGCTTAAAAAAATAGACTACGGGATAAAGGCTAGGCCCAGCATGCAATTTCCCCTTACTTACTTCCAACAGGCTTGCTTAAGTTAAAGAGAAGCATTTCCCCTTATAGCTTTGAAACTGCTATTTATAAGAATTCAGCTCTAGATACATGTCCATCAACTTTGAAGCCAAACAACTCCAATTCCTCGTCCTCCTCGTCCTCCTCCTCCCTGCCGTAGCTAACAAAAGAAGCAATCAGCAAACTACTTGGCTCCCCTCAGTGTATTTTTCCATGCTAACTGGCTGGTGAGTTGTCTTTCCAAGGATGCTCTCTGCTGCCAGATTACCTACCAACCCTGCCAATTTTGAGATAAGGGTGATAGCTTAGGCTTCGTTAATAGTTTTTGTAGATGTAGTTGGCTCCTGCCTTATTCTCCCACCTTTCAATTTAGGTTTAAAATACATCCTTAATTAATTAATTAATTAATTAATTAATTAATTAACTCTGTCTCTCCCCTCTCTCCTCTCCTCTCTTTCTCTCCTCTCTCTCTCTCTCTCTCTCTCTCTCTCCTCTCTCCTCTCTCTCTCCTCTCTCTCTCCTCTCTCTCTCTCTCTCCTAATTATGAAGACAGAAACAAGAGAAAAGGCAGTTCTCAGAAAAATCCAATATTCTACTCTAGCTCATTCAACCAGTATGGAGTAAAAATACTAGTATTCAAATCCCTATATAGTTCTGAAATCTCAGTTTTTGTTTAATCTGTTAATCTATTCCATAGCATTGTCTAAGAAATAAAAGATCACAGGTGTTTCTTGAATTTCATAAGCAAATAGCTGCAATGATTGCAAAAAAGTAAAAGAATAATAAAGGAAACTCTGAGTTAATCCTTTAGTATTATTCTTTGGTGGCAGGAAAAAAGGAATAAACCATACAAAAGAGAAACATAATCAGTCCCTTTCAGAAATCAGTAATAAGTAGTTGCTTATTAAACCTATCTCTTTCATTACTTACCAACTTATCCAAAAGTTCCTGTTTATTCTTCCTCTTCAACATCTGCTGCATTTGTTCCTCTTTTTGTATAAGAAACCGCCTCTGCTCACTCTCTTGCCGTTCAACCTCCAGTGCCTCTTCCAGCTCCTCTTGTTCTCGAGACTAAGCAGAACCATAATAATTAATACTTCTGAGCTGAAACTTGTTGAAGGTACAGGACTAGGGCAACAGAAAACCCGAAAAAGCAGCTAGTATCTACACTTAGGAAAAGTCAACTGTGGACATCAAGGATATTATAACTTTTTTTGTATTTTGACACAGATGGGAACTGATATCATCCTTTCCCATAACAAAATTTAAAGAATAAAAGCTAGGGTATAAACCTTCATTTCAATAAGTTATTTCGTGAGCCCTCCTTTTCAGACTAACGAGATAAAAGTACCAAGGTCCTATTTCCTTAAGAAATAAGCTAAATCTCATTCTCAAACATTCAAAACTAACAATAGAAATACGTCCAGATGATCTGCACCTCCCTTACTTGTTCAGTTAAGGATTAGATTATATCCACGTTTCAAGAATTGTAAGCAAAGCTGGGAAGAGAAACCAAATATACTTATGTTTTTCCTTATATGTCATGAACACCTTATTCTACTCTATTTTCCCTGGTGGTTTGTTGAAATGACAATGCAGACATCTATATCAGGGGTGAAATGCTCCCGGTTCGGACCGGATCGGGCGGACCGGTAGCAGTGGCCGCCGGTGATTCACCGAGACGCTAGCGACGGCTGGCTAGCCACGTCCCTGAACCGGTCCCCCAGTCGCCGCGCACTCGCCCTGCCCCACCAGTCTCCGCTCTGCAGCTTGCCTGCCTGAAGCGCTACGCCCCTGATCTGCCTGCCAGGTAAGCCTGCGAAGTCATGGCCTACCTAGCTGCCCCTGCCCCCCCACACCATCCCCACATGCCTTCCCTGGCGTCCAGCCCGGCCCGGCCAGTGGGTGGGCGGGCGGCCCTTGGTGGAAATGCAGACGCTGAGAGGGGCAGCGAAAGGGCAAGGGGATGTCCCGGGGCTGCTGCACATGCGCCCGCCCCATTTCTGCAAAGGCAGAGCCCCCCCCTTGCAGGGCAATCCAAAATGGGGAGGGGGATGCTGCAGAAAAGGCCGCCTTCCACCTGTGCCAGCTCCGCGGCACTTGGGGCTCCAAAGCAGCCCACTGGCTTCTCACCCGGCCACCTGCCTGCTCTCTTTGTGGAACTGCCCGGCCGGCCGCCAGCGCCACTCTGGGAACTGGGCCTGCGGCGCCGGGAGGGAAGCCAGTGGGCTGCTTCGGAGCCCCAAGTCCCGCGGAGCCGGCACGGGAGGCACCGGTGGAAGGCGGCCTTTACTACAGCATCCCCCTCCCCTCTTTGGATTGCCCTGCAGGGCTGTGCCTTTGCAGAAACGGGGTGGGCAGTTTGTACGGAGGATTGGCTGGGGGGGGATGCGCGGCCCTCCGGGATGGAGAGCAGGGCAACAGAAGGCACAATAGGCTGCGCTGCCCCACTCAACTGTGCTTCTTCCAGCCCATCCGCCCCACGGCGCCGTGAACGAGACAATCGGCCACGCCTCCCTGCCCGGCCTTCCTCACCGGGCGCTGCTGCACCAGCGGCTCCGCCCTGCCCAGCTCCACCCGCCACCACTTCCTGCAAACTTCCCGGGAGATGGCCGGAGCGAGGGGCGGGTGGGAGCGCATGGGCCTGGCCGGCGCTCGGCTTACCTTTCTGGCGAGGCTTGGAGACTACCTGGCACGCCCATCCACCCGGCACTCTCCAGGCAGTATCACTGTCTCCCTGCCCCGCCAAGGCCCCCGCCAGCCCCAGAGTCTGCGGCCGGCGAAGCAGGGAAGGCAAGAGGGGCGAAGGCGGGGGCAACCGTGCTCCGGGATGGCACATGAAAGGGGATGAGCCGCTGCCGAGCCAGAGCGCGGTTGCCACCACCGTCGCCCCTCTCGCCTTCGGCTCCAGGACCTTCGCGGGCCGGGAAGCATCGGGGCGCGCACCTACGGAGCTCCGCCGGCCTCAGGGGTCCGCTGGCCTCCAGGCTGGCGGGGGCCTTGGTGGGATAGGGAGAAAGTGGCGCTGCCTGGAGAGCCGGTGGATGGGTGTGCCGGGCGGTCTCCGAGCCTCGCCAGGAAAGTAAGCCGAGTCCTGGCCGGAGCACGAGAGAGAGAGAGAGAAAGAAAGAGGATGCCTGGCCGTGCAGAGGGTTGGTTGGGGGGGTGTCTCCCACCTGGCGCTAGGCTTGGCTGCGGCAACGGGAAGGAGGGGGGCATCAGGCGCCTTGCGCCGCGCTCACTGGTTGGGCATCCATCACCGGTTTCGCCTGGGCGGGCACTGAAGTCTCAGAAACTGCCCACAGTGGCTGGATGTCTCCTCCTCCCCTTTTTGGATGCCCGCGATGGGTGAGCGCGGCGGCAGCGCCGGTGTGTCTTCGCCGCGGACTGCAAGGGCTCCCCGGTGCCCCTGAAGGTGCCGGGAGGGGCTGCTCATTCCACCGGACCGGGCCTGACGGAAGCTGCCCTCCGCCTCGGGTCCTGCTACCCACATCCAGCCCATGACAGAAGACGTGCACGCAGTTGCCGGGCCAGTCCGCCCACCCTCCCAGAGTACTTTCTTCCTTCTCCAGCTACCGAGAGAAAAAGAGAGAGAGAGAGAGAGAGAGAGAGAGAGAGAGAGAGAGAGAGAGAGAAAGAAGAAAGAAAGAAAGAAAGAAAGAAAGAAAGAAAGAAAGAAAGAAAGAAAGAAAG
>QLTV01004082.1:4110604-4130277 GCA_003457575.1 Thermophis baileyi | reverse complement strand
AAAGAAAGAACGAAAGAAAGAAAGGCTTATGACCACAATTGCGCCAAAAATTTTGGTTGCTAAGCAAGAGCGTTGTTAAGTGAGTTTCACCACATTTTACAAGTTGGCCACGCCCACCTGGTCACCTGACCACCAAGCCATGCCCACCTGAAGCCACACCCACCTGACCTCAAGCCACACCCACAAAATAAGCCACGCCCACAGAACCGGTAGGGAAATTTTTCACATTTCACCACTGATCTATATCCTATATCCTAAAGTCACCAGATAAAGGAATTCAAAAAATGGATGAGCGGATGGAACAGATGCATTTAAATATTTTGCTATGAATTACTTTGTTTCAATTAATTCAGGAAAAAAATGACACAAGCAAGCCCTACACAACTTACCAATTTGATCTTATTTTTATGAATAACTTCTTTGTTTTCTTTCTGGTATATTTCCATTTTCTTTCTTGTGCTTTCTACATCCACATTGTTGGTGAGGTTGAATACTGGATCAACATTGATTTAAAAAAACAATGAAGAAGGGAAGGGAAAGGAAGAGAAGGGAAGGGAAGGGGAGAGGAGGGGAGGACAGATATATATCAGTAAACATTAAAAACATTGCCTTTGTTCCAAGAATAATATTTCCTAAAATATTCCTATCTTTAAAATAATAGTTACTATTAGAAATTTTGGAATAAGTTTTTTCTAAAAATTGGTGGTGAAATTATCACCTTCTGTATTCACACACTTATATTTAAATTTTGTTTTATCCTCAGTTGTTCCATAATTCCATCAAGCAACAGCCTACTTATTGTAGCCACTGCTGAAAAGATAGTCACAGGATTATAGCAATAGCAATAGCAATAGCAGTTAGACTTATATACCGCTTCATAGTGCTTTACAGCCCTCTCTAAGCGGTTTACAGAGTCAGCATATTGCCCCCAACAATCTGGGTCCTCATTTTACCCACCTCAGAAGGATGGAAGGCTGAGTCAACCTTGAGCCAGTGAGATTTGAACCGCCGAACTGCAGCTAGCAGTCAGCTGAAGTAGCCTGCAGTGCTGCACTCTAACCACTGCGCCACCTCGGCTCTATACTAAGTGTGAAAAATGCAAAATTCAAGCATTCTCATATGTTAATTCAACTGTACAGGAAAAGAAGCAAGTCTCTGGAAATGCAATGAATTCTTCAACAATACGGATGTCAAAGTCTAGTTTTGATTGTAATTCCCCACCCCCACCCCCATTATGCTTCTTATATAATGCCACATTACTAATTTTTGGCTCAACCATACTTGGAATTCTGGGTTAAGTTCCAGACTGCTCAATTCACATAAGACTATTGGGAAGCTAGAAAGGATGCAGAAAATAGTTGAGGTATAGCAGTGTCTAGAACTGACTCTGGGGTCAGAATAAGGCAGCCATTTTTTATTGTCAAAGTTTAGAATAAAAAAAGGCAGAAAATTGTTAAAGTTCAGTGAAAAGGTGTTTGTTTCATTTTGGATTTTGGCATAAGTATGCCAGAACTTCATGTGAGTTCTACAAAAAAAACCCTCAAAAATCAAAAGAATGGAATGGAATGGAATGGAATGAATAAAGTTTACTCTATTCCATTATTTCATAAACAAAATAATCCAACATGTGAAAAATATAGAAAAGCAATTGTCCACTAGATTCTATAATGGGTTGTATCAACTTTCATCATAATAACCACCTTCTCCCATGTGGTTCTAGTCCATCCTCAGTCATGAAAACTAACTTTGGCCTTAAATAATCTCTTTCACAAAAATAAGATTTTTGTGGAAGGGGGGGGAGAGTAGAACTTGTGCTGCTCTCAGACACATGCACATAACCAAATAAAAACACTACTAATATAATAATAACTTCCTATAACTGGTGAGCAATATTGTGTTTTGAGTTACCTAGAAATGGAAAAATAAGGCACAAAATAGAATGTATAAGTGAATGAACATTATCAATTAACATTTTATCAGGGAACAGCATCTATGGAATGTCCTCAGTGGCAATTAACATAACTAGCTTTGAACACCCATGTGGCACCTACTCACAACTTAGCACCTCCAGTTAGGCTACGACTGCAATTCCCAGAATGCCCATTTGCCAACCTGGGAGAGAATATAATGACCGTGAGGGCCCATTTGTTACTCTATTTCAGGAAGCAAATTTCTCAGATTGGCATTAGTACAGATGACTGTTATGCAGATAACTTAGAAAAGTCTTTCTTATGTGAGCACAACATACATTTCCAAATAAACCTGTTTTAGGCCTTCACAATCTGAAGGAGAAAGGAAAAAGGAGATAGACAAGTGTACTTTTGTCCATCTCTCTCTCATTCTTTTACATGTTGGCCTGCCTTTAAGATGTTAAGATACAGCACAAAGCACATTGTTTTTAATACCACTTTCATATCTGAAAAAAAACCCCTCAAAAATCAAAAGAAGAAAATTCCAATTTAACTTGTAAGGCTGTGGGCATGAGATAGGTGTGTATGCATGCATTCAAAACCACACAGCACAATAACTAGTCAAATTTCTAGTGCTGGGGGGGGGTGGGGAATCAATTCAGCTGCGGCACAAATCTCCAACCACAGAGCTGGGTGCTCAGGCCCATCAACCTCACTCAGTGTGCTACCTCACCAGAAGAGGGAGCTGCTGGTCTTTTGTTCAAGCTGTATGGCACCACTGGTTCCAGAAATGGCCAGAAAGAACTATTGCTTGTCACCCACCAAGACTGGATGACAAAAAGAATCATTGGACTTTCACTGTATAAGGTTTCCCAGTCTGAATTGGCTCTTCAGAATTGGAATAACTTAACTTTTGATCAAAATGACATTTGTACTTGCTTCTTGCTAATTGGTGTGTTAGCTCACCTTCCTGCCTGATCATACCTGATATCAGCTTTGCTTCACCTGTGTCAGCTCTCTTGTCCAATAATGACCAGTAAATGCATGCATGCTTGCTTGCTTGCTTGCTTGTTTGTTTATTTATTTCAATGTGTATGCCACCCATCTAGCCTGGAGGTGACGCTAGGAAGCTTACGATCATTAAGAACAAATAGAAATATTAAAAATTAAAACAATAAATAACATTAGTTTAAAATTAGCTTTAGGGAAGGGAAGGAACAGAATACGATGCATACCGGGGGGGGGGGTCTTATCCACTCCATTAACTACCTCCAGAATGATGCATCCCCACTGGGGTCCCAGGCCAGTTGGCAGAACCGGGTCTTCAGGCCCTTTCGGAAGGTCAAAAGAGTGCGTGCAGATTTCACCATGAAGGACATAATGTTCCAAAGGGCAGGAGCCACATCTGAAAAGGCTCTTCCCCTGGACTCCACCAGCTGGAATTCCTTGACCGATGGAGCCTGCAGCATGCCCCTACTGCCAATACAGCTAATCCATCTAACCTGGTAACCTGGATCCATGCTATGAAGGGCCTTAAAGATGATAACCAACACCTTGAATTGGACCCGGAAGCAAACTGGCAACCAGCTCGTGGAACAGCAGTGTAACATGGGCTACCTTAGAGACTCCAAGAACTGTTCTCATTCTGTGCCCACTGCAACATCTGGATATTCTTCAAGGTAGCCCCATGTAGTGTGCATTGCAGTAGTCCAAGCAACACATGACCAGGGCTTGAGCGATTGAGCACAGGAACTTATGACAGCTTGATTATTTTTTGAATACAGTAAGAAACAGGACTATTGAAAGTAAAATAAATAACAGTGGCACTGCAAGTCACCAATCTTGTCAGATAATTTGTACTCACATTAATTTGCTTACTATCACCCACTTTTGACTTCTTTTTATGATATAGTTAAGAGCAGGGGCAGAAACAGAAAGAGAAAAGTAAACGAGTAAAATTACCACACAAAACCAACAGCAAATGTCCAGATAGCAAAACAAGAGCTAATAGATCCAGGGGATTTCTTAGAGGGAAAGGTTTGGGGGCACACGGCCCCAAAGGTCATGCATATCACGCCACCTATACTCAGATAACTGCTGTGCAGGGTAAGGAGAGGGGGATTTGATTGAAATATGCAGACTAAAAGCTCACTGGAGTATAGCCATAAATAGAGGGAAGGCATTAAATATTAACAAGACCTCAAAGAGCACATACATCTCTCCCCTATTAACACGCCTTGGTCTCCAATGCAAGAAAGATCCTATTTCCCACCCAATCCATTAGGTCAACATTCCCCAATGAGAATGTTGTCTTACAACTGCCATCAAAACGGGACAGGCCCCAAGCCATAGCATCTGTAGGCCTGAAATCCAACGAAGAAGGAGGGGGGGGGGAAAGAAGAGATTTCATCTTGCTCTTTAACTTCTGTCCTTTTGCATTAGCCCCATAAACACATTGCCAAAATGGTACGCAAGGTCAAATGTTTCAAGCCCTCCCGGCTACTGTACCAGAAGCAGCAAGAAGATTAGAGGTACATATGGCTACTGTCATGGTGAATGGAAGCCAAGATTAAGAACTGAACGGTACTCCTTTCCCCTTTTCTTTCAGGGAGTTTTTCTGTTGCAGTCCCAGCAATAACCTACAAAGCATTTTTATAACCACGTTTGCGGTACGTGTTTCCCACCATACCGCAACCCATCCCTACTATGACTACTAGAAACATTTATTACCCAGATACATCCCTCGAATTGAAGAGCTCTTGATTAAAAATGCAAAGAGAAAGTAATTAGCCAATCATCAAGCGCTCCAATAAAGATCAGTGAAGAGAGGCTCAGCTTTAACGTTCAATGAGGCTGGCAGGAAATAAAAGCATGCAGGGCATCTAATATGCACACATTAGAACTTACCAATTTCTTCCACTTCTTCCAGGAAATCATTGTATTCTGCTAAGCTGGGGAAGTCATCCTCTCTTTTATTGTATCTTTGCAAAGAGACATACAAAAAAAAAAAAAACCCACAATAGGATTACATCTGGGCATATAAACTTCTGACATTCTTTCTTCATCCTTTCTGAGAAGCCAAGCACTCAGACTTTATCTAAACTGATCTTTTCTGAATCTTGAGTGAGTCAGCAGCTAATAAAAATGCTTCCCCAAAGTCAACAGAATAGAACAATGACAAACGGATAAAGGATCTAAAGAGCTAAGAAAACTATTATCTCAATTAAGTTTGTCATTTCATTTAAAGGTGATATGTCTTGAACAAGATCATATAAGCCTGAGGCCAGGTGGTGTCTCATATTTTCAAACGGTTATGGTAAATTTTATAGCTAAAGAGCAATAGAGGAAAAAAAGTAAAAATACCATTCTTGCTAGTTTTTATGCTCAGAAACCTGGCTGTTTTTGATTAATTCCATGTAATAGCAATAGCACTTACTTATATATCGCTTCATAGTGCTTTTACAGCCCTCTCTAAGCGGTTCACAGAGTCAGCATATTGCCCCCAACAATCTGGGTTCTCATTTTACTAATCTCGGCAGGATGGAAGGCTGAGTCAACCTTAAACTGGTGAGAATCGAACTGCTGGCAAGTGGCAGAATTAGCCTGCAATACTATATTCTAACCAGTGCACCACCATGGCTCCTGTGGTGGGACTGTCTCATCCCAAAGGGACTGGCACGGGCACCCGAGTCCACAGAGGAGGCTTCATCCAGGATATTCCAGCTGGCAGGGTCCAGGGGAAGCGCTTTCTCTGCTCTTGCTCCTGCCCTTTAGAACGTTTTGCCCTGCCCCAGAGTGAGGTTGTCTCCAACCATCCTGACTTTCCGGCAGAGGTGGGGAGGAGGGGCTTCATATTGGGGGTGGTTGATAGATTAATAACAGATCCCACCTCCCCCCTGCTCCTCCTACTCCCTCCTTCCCCATCTTTTAGTTAGGGTTGAGTGTTTATATTTTTATAGTATTTTATTTATATTGTGTATAGGTTTTATATAGTTTTATATAGAGCCATGGTGACACCGTTGTTAGAATGCAGTATTGCAGGCTAACTCTGCCCACAGCTAGGAGTTCAATCCTGAGCGGTTCAAGGTTGACTCAGCCTTCCATCCTTCCGAAGAGGACCCAGATTGTTGGGGGCAATATGCTGACATTTGTAAACTGCTCAGAGAGTGCTGTAAAGCACTATGGAGCAGTATGTAAGTCTAAGTGCTATTGCTATTGCTATTATCCTTTCAATATTATAAGCTGCCCAGAGTTACCCTATATTTATGGGAAGAAAGANNNNAGAAAGAAAGAAAGAAAGAAAGAAAGAAAGAAAGAAAGAAAGAAAGAAAGAAAGAAAGAAAGAAAGAAAGAAAGAAAGAAAGAAAGAAAGAAAGAAAGAAAGAAAGAAAGAAAGAAAGAAAGAAAGAAAGAAAGAAAGAAAGAAAGAAAGAAACTCTTTTCATAAAACTGTTCAGAAAAAACAAAAGTGCTGAGATGGTGGATAATATCATGAAGGACAAGTTTATGTACCAAGGAGCCTATCATCTAAGTCTGATCAAAGAAAGGGAAGAAAGAAAACATATGAAGAAATGAGACCAGACAGATAAAAAGAAAGTGAATTTCCAAATATTATTTATTCTATTAAAAAGATTGTGCATATATATGCATTTAAAATTTGCAGATTTATAGTCACAACACTATATTTATGCCAGTCAAGCTGTACAAATTGTATTTTTAAAATGCTATATAAATGGTTGTTAAACACAAATTTAAATGTATTCATGTTAACAACCAAGCATTAAAACTCCCAACACATCAGAATTAAGAGAAAGAATTGAAGTTTCCTGCCTGAAATATTGACATGTGGAACGATATTTATGAACAAATCAGGTGTCTTTGTTTCTGTGCATTGCTCTGCCCTATTTTGTATTTTAAAAAAAAAACAAAAGAAAAATACGAGAAACCAGAAAAAATACCTTCCTGAGCAATATATTGAGATCCAAGATAAGAATATTTTGCAAATATTTTAAACAAAGCCTTTTCACAAACATGGCTAAAATGAATTTGGAAGCACAAACCAAAAAAGAGGTGGCTTCTCTTAATTGAGGCTTTCTGATACTTACATTTTCAGCACCTTCTTACGGATTTCCACCTCCTTGTCAACAGCTGGATCCTCAAAGAGTTGTACTCTGAAGTTGCTCTTCCGCAAAGGAGTATCACACTCTTGGCAATTCCCAGATCCCCGAACAAACAGCAGCTCCACGCAGCTTTCACAACTGAAAGAGAAAAACCACTTGATGCTAAAAAAATAAATAAGTAATAAAATAGACAGGTGGTCCAGTAGCTAGCTTCATATTCATGTTTCCTATTTATATTCAAAGGGGAGGGGGGAGATAAATCTATGCATGAAAGAAAAGAATAACATATTTACAGATGTGAAAGATTCCAGAGAAACAATAATCCAATTACTTGGTATAAGCAGTGGCTTAAGCATTCATCACAAAAAGATGAAATCAATATGGCTGATGGAAGACTCTCTCTCCTTCTCAAGAACCAGCAAAGGGAAAAATCTTCAGAAAGTGCTTTTTACAATCTCCAGACGGAGATAGTGACCCAGAGAAAGGGAAATGTAGAAGATGCTCAATTCTACAGTATTGTAAGCAGAGATGGTTAAAAATTTCATTTCCTTCTCACTGTTAAGCAAGTCAACCCAATTCATACTTCCAGGAGTATTCTCATTGAAGTTTTTGTATTTCTCCAAACACTGTGTGGTATATTCTTGATCAAAGCTAAATAAAAACAACAAAATGTGTACTCAAGACTACAATGGGAATAAAAATGTGCATTTTGCAGGAAGAAAATTGATTGTTCCAACTGACACAAATGGAAGTTTTCATGTTTCCCTTAAAAAGAATTTGAGACGTAATGTTGTTTTATTAAAATAGGTGCATTAACCCCTACTAGTTTAGGGGTTTAGTATGTTCCTTATTTCTTCTTCTTTTTTAAAAAAATCAAAAATGTGCCTTCATAGTTCAGCAGCACAAGGTCAATGTCTTTGGAAGTCAAACACAGTAAAATAGTAGGGGCTGCCAGAAGCCCATAGATTTATCTATTCCTGATATAGGGGAAGAAATTGAACCTGTATAAAACTTTGCAGTGTAAACTGCTCTTTGCTCCCTGTTTTAGTTTGTCAGTTGCTTATTTCTTCCAAACCAGTTTTTTATTGCAGTTTCCCCAATAGTCAATATTCTGGGGTCATTCTGAGTATTATCACCTAAACCTTAAGATTTATTTTACGTTGCAAATCTTGAGGATCATTAATATCTCCCTCATAATTGAGGCGATGAAGAGCACAGTTTTACCTGGGGGAAGCGTTTCAGTCAGTAAAACCTGAAGTGACAGTGAAAGAGCTCCTCTCCCGAAAGGAGAGGTTGTTCTGTCTTCTGGGTAGTATGTGAAATGGCTGTGTGTGTGTGTGTGTGTGTGTGTGTGTGTGTGTGTGTGTGTGTGTGTGTAAAAGCCAGTCAAAGATAGGGAACGCTCCTCACCTCTGGTCTATAAAATGAAGACATGCACAGCAACAGCTAGTTTTAGAAGGTCACAAGAAAGCTAGTTAGACTAGATTTCAGGAGGAAGCAAAAACTCTTGAAATATGCGATTTCAAATACTCAAATCAGTACTGACTAAATCATCATCTACTATTTTGGCCTAGGGAAATGGGAAGAAAAATAACTTGATCCATGAATATCTATCAGAGTTTTTTGCAGAAAATTAAATCCAGAAAGCACACACAGGCAGACTGATGCAGCAGGATTCATTTACTTCTTTATAAACATAGTAATATATATATATATTTACAATACCAGTAGCAGAGTTCTTCTTCAACATAGTAGCAGTTACAAGCAAAATACAAGCAGCTTCTAGTTCAGAGTTCAAAGCAGACAAACACAGAGTGGGCTGAGCCACGCCCAGCCTTCTAGCTTCAGTTTCGATTCTCTGCATAGACTCAGATGTGTTTAGCTCCCATTGGCTTAGTTGCTATGCCTATTCATTGGCTGACCTTGTTACCATTGGCTCTCCCAGTTCATGAATAATCTAACAATATCAACATACAGAACTTCCAACAACTTACAGAAACCAATTTGTATACATTATACAAAAGGCTAAATATCGGTAATCAGATGGGAAGGGAGGATAGTGTGATACAGGATTCTAATAAACAACCAGGATTGAAAAGCTAAAATGAGGAAAGTTCAACAATCCATAGGCTCTAGACTTCAGGCCAGCTTTCCCAGCCTGGTGTCCTCCAAATGCTGCATGCTTAAGGCAGCATAAAATAGCAATAGCAATAGCACTTAGACTTATTTATCACTTCACAGTGCTTTACAGCCCTCTCTAAGCGACTTACAGAGTCAGCATGTTGCCCCCAACAATTTGGGTCCTCATTTTACCCACCTTGAAAGGATGGAAGGCTGAGTCAACCTTGAGCCTGGTGAGATTTGAACTGCCAAATTGCAGGCAGCCGGCAGGCAGCAGAAGTAGCCTGCAGTTCTGCACTCTAACCACTGCACCACCGTGGCTCATAAAGTCATCTTGCCAAGTTCAGAATGAGCATAAGTGCATGCTCACAATTTCTTATACAGATAATTTTTAGGAGGAAAAAGAAGCAAAGTTAGGACAAATGCTTGTTCTAAACATGCATAACATCCAAATGGCCAATGCGTATATGGCAAATTAAAGCAACTTTAACATTCAGAGCATCATCTTTGTTAAGTAGAATCAAAGACCAATAATACTTAAAAATATTCATTTTAAAATATACCAATATCTGAATGTAAATGCAGCCAGATATATCTAAATAACACATCAACAAAATATTATTATTATTATTATTATTATTATTATTATTATTATTATTATCTCCCAAGGGACTCTGGGCGGCTCACAACAATATAAAAAAAACCATTAAAAGAAAACATAATAAAAACAGTTAAAAACAGTTAAAAACTCATACATANTATTATTATTATTATTATTATTATTATTATTATTTATTAAATTTGTATGCCGCCCAACTCCCAAGGGACTCTTGGCGGCTCACAATACAAAAAACCCATTAAAAGAAAACATAATAAAAACAGTTAAAAACAGTTAAAAACTCATACACACCGTTTCATGGCCGGACCTCGCCAATTACAGAGGCGAGATCAACGGCCCCAACTATTTAAAATAGTTTTTTTTAAAAAATAGAAATGTACATTGAGCAAAATCCTACCTTCCCCCAAAAGGGTATGTAAAATCTAAACAAAAATAAGGTCGAAATAAATGTTAACATCTCTTTCCCATTTAAGCTAACAAGATATGCTCTTCTCTTTGAAGGAAAAATTTGAATCCAGTTATTGCAATTAAAGGCTATGCAAGAAAAAGAAACAATCTGGTAAAACTAATTGGATGTACAGTACATCCAACTTTTTAAAAAAAGAGATAATAAGTGCTTTGCAGAACTGGTTTATGTAAATTCATCACCACAAGATGACTATAGCAGCAGAAAAGACAATGGGATACATCTCTGTGAGACTATGGGATACGTCTCTCATGAGAGTTAACTATATGAGTACCAGCACTGAGATCAATAATAGCAGAAGGCTGAATATCACTGGCCTCTAAGAAACAGGGTTAAGAATAAGATTTTACTTTGTAAGGTCCAGCAGCGCTTCTTTTATATTAAGAGGTTTTTTTGAATATGCATTAGGTAAAGATACCGGTTTTCTCCAGACCTGGTAACCTCATGGATACATTAGCATTACTTTTTTGGGAACAATATAGAACTGATTTGCCATTGTCTTCTGATATCTTCTGCTAATCTTCCGATCCTGAAGATGAAACTCAAATACTTTGGCCACCTAATGAGAAGGAAGGACTCACTGGAGAAGAGCCTAATGCTGGGAACAATTGAGGGCAAAAGAAGAAGGGGACGACAGAGAATGAGGTGGCTGGATGGAGTCACTGAAGCAGTCAGTGTGAGCTTAAATGGACTCCGGGGGATGGTAGAGGACAGGAAGGCCTGGAGGAACGTTGTCCATGTAGTCGCGATGGGTCGGACACGACTTCGTGACTAACAACAACAACAAATCTTCCGCTAAAGGCACTATTAGAATAAGTAATTTTCAAAATTTACTGATAAAACAAATTCTTCTACTTGCATTGAAGGTTTCAGAACATGACGCAATGAGTTGCAATAAAAAATATGTTTGACATTGAACCACGGTTACTCATACCTGACTGTTATTTATGTATAGCAACAATTTATGTGGTGCTTGCAAGGCCACAAAACATCATCAATAGAAATAAATTTTGCTTCCTTTCCTCCCCATCTTTTAGTCTTAGTTGTAATCTATATTTTCATTGTGACTTTATGGTGATTTTATGAATTGGTATATATATTTATGGTTTTATTTTGATGTTGTAAGCCGCCCAGAGTCGCCTTGCAGTGAGATGGGCAGCAAACAAATTTAATAAGTAAATAATAAAATAAATCCCAGCCAGAAAAAAGTTATAAATGACATTTTGGCAGGGGGATATAAAAGAAAACAAAGGAGCAAGGAAGTAGCAAATGATAACATATAAATTTGAACAAATGGAGTGCCACATATTTTAGCTTCTGTCCTAACTGGAAGTGAGTTAGGACATAGCAAACCCAAAAACCTAATAGAAAGCACGTGTTTTAGTGAGGAAACAAAAATAAATGGTCTGATGCAGGAATTGAGGGAGTATGGTCTAGTCACCCGAGGACTGAAAATATGGGCATGGGGTGAGGAAAGGACTGGAGAAAGTACACACCTGTGAGCATGGAATTTATGCAAGAGAAAAATTATGTTTCTTTTTTTTCCCTGCTGTCTGGCTGAAATGAGTCCTGTCTGAAGTACATTGCAACCTCTTTCATCCAGACTGCAGGCAACTGCAGACCAGAACAAATAGTCATACCTGCATTGTTGGCAAAACACAATGTTTTAAAATGGAACATGGAAATCTACTGGGAACATGGGACCAATTGAGACCGGTCTTATCTAGAAAAGTTTGTAGATATTTCATTTTTCTGAGCAATAGCTTCCCTAAAAAATCCCATTGGACTAATTTGTAGTTCTAGTCTGTCTGAGGAGGGAGAGCTAATTTGTGCATTTTGCAATGGAATGTTTCTTTCTTATTTTTCACGTTACACAATCCAACAAACCAGAAATAATCATTGCAGGTACTGCCTTGTATCTTTTGATACAGTGGCAGTATTCCAGAAAAGAATTTAATGCCTGCAGAGATATGACAGCTGATAACAACCCATACGGGTATTCTGCATATGATAAACAAGAGATAATGGTTCATAATAGCTTGTTTTTCATGGAATGTGAACATAGAGTACCAACATTTATCCATTTGCATATTGTTATACGTGTTCACAAAAATTACCTGCTTCCAAAACTAATACCCTACCCATATATGTAGTTTGAGTCAGTGGTGGGTTGCTGCTGGTTCGGACCGATTCATTAGAACTGGTAGCGGAAATTTATCGCCGCTCGCAGAACCAGCAGCGATGGTCCACGTTCCCGAACCGGTCCTCCAGTCGCCGCAGCTTGCAAAAAAAACCTCTACGCATGCACATAGGGTCATTTCCGGGTCTTTTGCGCGATGTGACAGGGCATGTGCACTAGTGAAGCGAGCGAGCGCGCACAAAACGTGCACTTCCGTCGCAATGCGAACTGGTAGGGAAGGTAAGTGGAACCCAGCCCTGGTTTGAGTTATGTATATATACCAGAGAAAATAAGAATGAAGATCAGTAGCACCAAATGTTGGATTTTGGCCATGAGGTTCAAATCTCAACACAACCATGGCATCAAGTTATTCTGTGCAGTAATTACTGTTATCTCTCAAACAAACCCACTAATAGGACTGTTATGAGAACACCAAGAAGAATAATGTTACTGCCTAAACTACCTGTAGAATTATAACTAAAACTGAAAAATTCAAGGGGAAAAGGCATTATGATACAATTATAAAACAATACACCATTCTTCATCTACATCAACAATCAGTTGTTATTGCAGGAGAGAGTTATTCAAGTCAATTAAAGACACATAATTGTATTTCCATATATTATTCCATACACAGAGACATCCCATTTGGAATCAGACCCTGATAAATGATATAACAGAAGCAGATGCATCTGTGTCTAGCTAACCACTAAATAAATTCCCCAGATGAAAACAACAAAAATGCTTTGCAAATGACGTCAGACTCTCATTTCACAACTATGCTACAATACAGAAAAGAGCCAACTACATAAATTCCCTACCATAATCATCTCATTTCATTTTTATCTGCCCTAGTTGAGATCTTTTGATGAACAAATGTTAGTATTCAAATGCATACAGATGCTTGAACCAGTCATCATGTAGTGTCAGGAGAGAAAACAAAAGGATGCAACACAGAAGAGCAGAGACAAAATGCTCATTCTTGTTTCTCCTCACTGGAACATGATCAGATGAGAGAAACTAAGATGCCAGAAGAGCTGGAGACTAAGCATTATGGGGAACTAAGCAAAACTTTGAAATAGAAGAATCAAGACATATGAGATCACACTGTTCAAAACACCTAACAGGACACCACAAATGTTTCCTACAATGCAGGACATATTTTAATGATTACTATCAAGATCATGAGAAGTGACAGTACTGCTTTATACTGCACTAGTGAAGCCACACTTGGAATCCTGTGTCCAATTCTGGTCACGATGATACAAAAAAGATGCTGAGACCTAGAAAGAGTGCAGAGGAGCAACAAAGATGATAAGGGTTCTGGAGGCTAAATCCATATGATGAGTGGTTAAGGGAACTAGGTATGTCTAGCCTAACGAAGGTTTAGGGGTGACACAATAGCTATCTTTTGGTACTTGAAGGGCACCTGAGGACAGGATAAAAAGCAATGGGTAGAAGCTCATTGAAGAGAAATCCAACCTGGAACTAAGAAGAAATGTCCTGATAGTGAGAATAATTAATCAATTAATTCCATGCTCCATCATGGAAAGTTTTCAAGAGATTGAACAACCATTTGTCTGAGATGTGTATAAGGTCTCCTGCATTGGGCAGGAAGTTGGACTAGAAGACCTCCAAGGTCCCTTCCAGCCCTTTGATTCTATGATTCTACGATTCTACTCTGTTATTACACTAACACATCCAAAATAGTAACACTACCGTAGTAGTAGTAGTAGTAGTAGTAGTAGTATACATACACAACAATGTGAAATCACAGCTGCCAGTTCCTTGGAGTTGGCTTTCATATTCATCAAGTTCTTTCCAAGAACCTAGGATGTTGCAATGTATTCATGTAGCATAAATGCAGATCCAAGCAGCATGGCCTTTTACAATTAAAAAAATGGAAATTTTGTCACTACACATATTTTCCAAGTGCCATCAATATCTTTTTCAATATTGCACCCATAATGCCAATAACCAATGGGATTATCATATCTGGCTTATGCCATAATCTTTCAACTTTAATTTCCAGATATTTATTTATTTGTTTGTTTGTTTGTTTGTTTGTTTGTTAAATTTTTATGCTGCCCATCTCCCCTACAAGGAGACTCTGGGTGACACCCAAGATGCTTTGTAATCTTCTCTAATTCTTTGCCTTCTATTCTACTATCTGCTGCTATTGCCACAATTACTTTCTTCTTTTTAAGCGTAGTTATGTGTGATGTGCCAAGACTTTAACAATTTGTATTTGAAAATCTGACAATATTTTAACCTGCTAATTATCAAGTATTTTTTCACCTTTAAGTTCCTACCCATTTTTATTACTGGTACATGATAATTTTTACAGATGTTCCAGGGAATCGTTTTGGTGACTGTATTATGTCAGTGTTTATAATCAGTTTGTGCAATCTTCTTGCACAAGCTGAGTATATGATCTACTGTTTCTTCTGCTGCTTTGCACAATCTGCATTTGATGATTTTTAAAAAAAATTCTGGCTTTGACTGCATTACTTCAAATAGCCTGCTCTTGAGCAGCCAAAGTTAAGACTTTGGGGTTTTTTAAATATTCTAATTGCAAGGGATTGCCAGGTTATAATCATCATCATTTATTAAACTTGTATGTGCCTGACTCCCGATACTCTGGGCAGCTCACAACAATCAAAGACGTTATAATGAAATCAATAAAAGAGAAAGAGAAAAGATAGCAAGCACAACAGATCAGATTGAATGCAGTGAAGGATCTCATTCTCCCTTGCCAAAGGCCTGGATCATGGCTCTCTTCTAAACAAGAACCAAGTTGGGGCCATCTGGATCTCAAGGAAAGCCCCATCCCAGAGGACAGGCACTGCTATAGAGAAGGTCCACTTCCAAGGTCCAAATAGATAACATTGTTTAATCAAAGAAATCTGCAAGAACAAGTAGATTGGGCAGATACTATGTACTGTAGATTTCAGGCTTACATACTCTTCTATGATTTTACTAGAATTCTGCCATCTACCAACCAGATCCTGACATCAAAAACATACTGCTTAGAATGACTCCAGAACTGAACAAAGCTCAGCCTTTTCATGGGAAAAAGTTATCAGATTTTGCTTTCAAGGAGAGAGGGGAAAAGGAAGTTACTTTGTTATTGCTATTATTAAAAAAACAGAATGCAATATCTACCTATCAATCTGAACTCCTTTCCACTGAGTTTCATTTTGTTCCTCTTCCCTCTAGTCCCTTTTTCTCTATATACTGTATGTGATAACCTGAACTGTGAGTCAGAGGGCAGGAAGAGTCATACTACTGAACTTTGTAAATTCACTCTAGGAGCCCTTTTACCTAAAAAGCAAGGTTAAGAAGTCTTTGAAAAAATACATGCAATTAGCATATTGGCTTTTGCAACAAACCTGAATGGTATTTAAGACTAAATCAAGAATAGGCTGCTTGATGTCTGAGGTCCATCAATAAATCTTCCAGAATGTGCCAAACTTCAATCCCAACTGCATTGTTTCTTTAAAATAGTGTTTAAATAAAAAATA
The DNA here is from genome assembly GCA_003457575.1 of Thermophis baileyi. NCBI lineage: Eukaryota > Metazoa > Chordata > Lepidosauria > Squamata > Dipsadidae > Thermophis > Thermophis baileyi. Next base: position 4,114,338 of record QLTV01004082.1, on the reverse strand, counting down.
AATAGAATGCCAAATATGCCACTAGAATACCTCTTGGCAGTATTTTACAATCTGTCAATTGCAGTTTGACCCAGAATCGCTCCTCTTCCAATTATTTCAAAGGTCCATGGAAGTGATCCCATGGGGTACTCAAAGACCTCACCCATTTTTTTTTAACATAGCTATTTTACTTTATGAGAAAAAACAAGTAGTTACACAATATGTAAGCAATGCCAGGTCAAACACAAAATTTACCCAAGTTATAAGAAGGACCACTTCAAAATCCATTAGTAGATTGGGCAAACAAATGTAGTAACACACCCATGGAAAAACAATATTTCAGTATGTCCTCCTGGAACAGAAAAGAGTGTTGGCTACAAAATGGAACTTTTAAAAATGAATAAAGCACATTACAAAATCTTGCACCTTTGTCTTTAAACATGCCTCCTTCAGTTCACCTGAAACAGTCCAATATTAGTTGTCTCACGGTTGGCACAAGCCAAAACAAACAATGTTGATGAAAGATGAATTCAATAATCAAGAATGCTGCTTCTAGCAACAAACCAGTTTGTTGCTCAACCTTCAACCTGACCCTCTATATTTCTTACTAAGCCTCTCCTTTACTCTGTCATGAAAGAAAAATAATGAAAAGCTTCTTGCATCATGGACTTTTCTGAAGTAAAGCAAAAGATCTATTTTTAACCTTACTCTGGTCTTCATCAATCTATAATTGCCAGTATCACCAGCATGCATAATCATTAGTAATGCTGTTCGAAAGAGATGGGAGTTGTAGTCAAGTGCAACTGAAGAGTATTGTTTTATAATCTCCCAACCAATTGCATTTAGCACTATCCTCATCTCCTTTTCCCTCTTTGTCAAGTTCTCCTAACAATTGCATAATACTCTAAAAGCACCCCTATTATTGTTTCTTTTCATTTATATCTATAAATGTTCTAAATATTGTAAACAATAATGTGTACTAAATTATTATAGAAAAAAGGTAGAAAAGCCTGTTCTCTTTATAAACAGATAAAGAGAACATGGGTGGTAAGTTCTGGGTTACTAACTTGGAGCCAGCTAGATGGATTAGACTATTACAACCATAATACAGGCTATACAAGATAGGATTTGGTATCCAAAATATCTGGACGAAGGGGAGGAAGGAAGGATATTTTATTTATTTATTTATATACTTAGAAGCCACTCAATCACTGACAGCTCTGGAAGATTTCTGGCATTCATAAATCAGGTTAAAAACCTAAGAGTAATAGAATAATAATGAAAACTAAAATACCAGGGACATGTATCATAATAGCCTAAAATACTAATATCATAGGGAACAATATTACAATATTTCAACTGCCAAGGCCAGCTGAAATAGTTAAATTATAATATCATTCTGTGACCTTCTAGAAAAGAGTATAAAGAGAGCCTATTTTACAAGATCGTACTAGAAGGGAAGATATCACTGGGAATAGACTATCTTGCAAATACCCACATCCTGACTGACATAGAGCTTCAAAAATGAAACCAATACTTTGAATTGCACCCAATAGACCAGTGGACCCCAAACGTTTGGGCACCAGGGACCGGTTCCATGGAGAACGATTTTTCCACGGACCAGAGGGGGCGTGGTTTTGCATGCTGCCAGCACCTCAAGGATGAGACTTCACTTGTTTGCGCGGCCCAGTTGCTGGCATGCCCTGGACTTGTGCCGGTCCACGAACCGGGGGTTGGGGACCCCTGTAGTAGGCAACTCAAAACCAGAACAGTTCTTGAAGTAATGATGTTGTATAAGTTAAGAGGATGCACTCATAACAACTTAAGCTATTATTTTGGATCAGCTGCAACTTCTGTAAGCTCTCAAAGAATAGCTCCATGGAGAATGCTTTGCCATAGTGTAAGTAAGAGGCGATTGAGATATGATGGATCTCCTGGCCACAGCTGCACCTGCTTATTTAGCAGGTGTTTTGAATCTAGAAAGATCCAGAAATCACAAGAAAATAATCACTGGTACTAAAGGCTTCTAAGAAATAAAGCAACACCAGAAGGGTCATACTTCCCCTATCCTTGTGTCACTAAAGATCTTTTGCAAGCAGAGTATTCTCAGTGGCATGCATAATCTTGAAATCACTCTGAAACATACCTATGTAACAAGTTCCTTCCAAGGCTTTCTGCAACTATGATCTACCATTCTCAACAACTATCTCAAGAAGCAGGAGGTTAGAGATGAGAAAATAATTATGCAGAATATCCAGGCTAAGTAACAGCATTTTGATGGGAGAGTGGATCAGCCTTCCCTCAAGGCTGGAAGCATCATTATTTCTCTTGAGGATACATTTACTATAGCCTCAAGCCTTCATTGCCCTGGAGGATTTAATTTACCATCAGTGTGGATTAAAAGTCTCATTTTAATAATATTGTAAGATTTTATAAAGATTTTGTTTTCCCTTTAAATGAAATAACTCAGTTGTGACTCTAAATCATGTTAATTATAAAATTATAAAACTCCTTAATGCTTTAAATTCAGCTTTTATCTAAGTCTGTTTCCTTTTTTCTATCTTCATATTGTTTTATGCTGTTATTATAAAACACAAATTGGTAGATTATATTATATTTGGAACAGTGGTGTTTACTTGAGATTAACACACTGATATTTAGATAATTTAACTTTTAAAGATTAAAAAGGTTTATATCAATATTAATTATATCAGAAGGAGTGGCAAAGCTTGGGGGAAGAGTTAAAAGAGGAATCAGCCTAGAGTTGCTACATAGCCACAAACGTGCTAAGTCCAAACCCACCCACCCCCCGAATTCTGTTGACTCGTATCTAACTTCTAGCAGGTGCTTACCATTAGTTAAGAATAGTCCTTTGTACAGGCATGAGCAATAAATCTGTTCAGTTGGAATTTCACCTGTGGTCCTGGTCTTTCGTGTCTCACATCAACTCTGATTTCTAAATTATTAATGTTGATAAACATAAGATTGTTTAAATTTTACATCCAAAGGTAAATATGGCATTAATAAACAACTGCAAAATACATTATTTGTTACATAATAATGGTTTCTATCTTAAATTTAATACTAAAGTCTCTATGGCATTGTTACTTATTGTTTCTGCATATTAAAAATGATGCAACAAAAAGAAAATAAACAACAATAAACAAAAAAGAAAAAGTATTAGAAACGTAGTTTCTAACTTCCCCTTTTTGTTCCTTTTTCCAATTTGTAGTAATGTTGATGAAGATTCTCAGTCATCCAGGTAGAATTGCCTGGAAGTTGAGTCATGGTTTGAAAAAACAAACCAAAACTACATACAGTTGCAAGAAAAAGTATGTGAACCCCTTGGGATTACGTGGAGTTTTGCATGAATTGGTCATAAAATGTGCTCTGAACGTCATCTAAGTCACAACAATAGAAAAACACAGTCTGCTTAAAATAATACTACACAAACATTAGATGTTGCCATGGTGTAATTGAACATAACATGTAAACATTCACAGTGCAGGGAGGAAAAAGTATGTGAGCCCCTAGCCTAATGACTTCTCCAAGAGCTAATTGGAGCCAGGAGTGAGCCAACCTTGACTCCAATCAGTGTGATGATATTGGATGTGTTGCTGACAGCTGTCCTGCCCTTTAAAAGCACACACCTGGTTTGGGTTTACTGGTTTCAAGAAGCACTGTCTGATGTGAACCATGCCTCACAGAAAAGAGCTCTCAGAAGACCTACGATCAAGAATTGTTGACTTGCATGA
>QLTV01004082.1:4099550-4110060 GCA_003457575.1 Thermophis baileyi | reverse complement strand
CACAGAATACGCCTTCTGGAGTGGCCCAGTCAGAGTCCTGACCTCAACCCGATTGAAATGCTGTGGCATGACCTTAAGAGAGCGATTCACACCAGACATCCCAAGAATATTGCTACACTGAAACAGTTTTGTGAAGAGGAGTGGGCCAAAATTACTCCAGATCGCTGTGCAGGTCTGATCTGCAACTACAGGAAACGTTTGGTTGAGGTTATTGCTGCCAAAGGAGGGTCAACCAGTTATTAAGTCCAAAGGTTCACATACTTTTTCCTCCCTGCACTGTGAATGTTTACATGTTATGTTCAATTAAACCACGGCAACATCTAATGTTTGTAAAGTATTATTTTAAGCAGACTGTGTTTTTCTATTGTTGTGACTTAGATGACGTTCAGAGCACATTTTATGACCAATTCATGCAAAACTCCACGTAATCCCAAGGGGTTCACATACTTTTTCTTGCAACTGTAGATTGTCTCCACTTGATCACATTAGAAATGTAAAAAAAGTAAAAGCCTAAAAATTGACTTTGCAAGAGATTCTGAGGAAGTCTCTCTCTCTTTGATCATACACAATTGCTTCCCCACTAGGCATAAAAATAATTTACTTTGAAAACACTGCTTACTTGCTGAATTCAGCAGTGAATTAAAGGGCAATTAGCCCAATTCAAATATGTTTACAGAAACCTCTGAAAAAATCCAATCGACCGGTTTCCTACATTACCTGTGTAACAAGTTGCCCAACATGTGACCTCTAAACCAAGTGCAGCCCACCAATCATTTTAATGATTTGCTAGATGTTGATCTCTTTAAGTCATACAACCGCCATGTCTATGTGGATCACCATGCAAAATTGCTCCATTACATTCTGCTTGCTGAATCCCCTGTAAAGATTTGTTCAATAGTTATCTAAACAGCCCCGCTTTTGTCAAAGGAAAGTGGACATTTTCAGCATTTGGAACAGGTGCATGAGTCACATAAAATATTCTGAGTCCTCATGTCATTTAGGAGCCATATGTTGCCCCTCCCTGATGTAACATAATTCATCCATTACTGCTTGCAGTATTTCCTGCCATATGCAATCCTTGCCTAAGGGAAAGCCCTTCTACTCATGTCGATCATCATTAGCAAGCTCAAACTCTCACATGCCTCCTTTTAACATTGCAGTTTCAAAGAGCTTTTTCATAAATCTTTCAGATGCCCATTAAGGGAGCCTGCTTTCTTAATTTTCTGGCTTTTATCTAGAGCTGCTTTCAATCTTCGATACACAACAGGGGTGGGGGGAAAGTGTGAGGATTTACGCAGTTGTGTACACTTCTAAACTGAGAAAATTAGGCTATGGGGAAGAATATGTCTAAATCTCAGCTTGAGTATTTGAAAAAGAAGCAGGCAAGGCAGAAAATGAAAATAATATTTGGCTTTGGGGCAAGATAATACAGACTATAGATTCCCCATATTCTTTACCTTTAATTTGTTTTTTTCTAAGATATTACAATACAAATTTCTCTTGTTGAACTTGTCTTATGCAATAAGAGAGATAGCATTGGTTCCTCTGATAATCAATATTAGAGTTCTGAATTCAGAAATCAGATTTACTTCAGTTTTCCTCATCCTGGTACTCAACAGATATGTTAGATTCCAATATCAATAAATCAATTCCTTCAAGCATATTGGCAACAAATAACAGGAGATGGAAAAAACTATCACCATTTTACTGGTTCTGTATATGAAAAATGTCATCCATATCAAATGTGATGCATTAAAAATAATTCGATGTATGAAATGTAACAACGGAAATACACCACTAGATAACAAGCACAAACCCTTACAAATATATCTATAACCCCTGCCACTCTAGTACCTGGTAGTGACACAATTCTACATCTGAGCCCACAAGAACACTGGCTGTCAAGGAGGAAAAAAAACCAAACAAACAGAACAGAACAGTGCAAGAATTGGAGACTCTTAAGGCTGGACTCCCTGAGAAAGCATCATTTGTTACACTCCTTCTCTTTGTCTTCCTGTCCGTAGAATTCTATTTACCTGGATTTATCAGTTTCTTCCCCATGCCTCCTGGTGTACAGCAGTGGCACTGTTTTTGTACAGTTGGTATTGGACTAAGCTCACAAATATTCTTTGCTGTATTATGGGCCAAGACTCCAACTAAATTTCCAACTCGTAATCATCCTTGCTGCAATCTCCGAATCTAGTTTTTCTAATTCTTTTATAATGTAGTAATTTGGGCATACTGCTTGAAGTAGAGCCTGGTTAATGCAGAACAAAGTGGAAGTAATTTCTTCCTTTCATTTATAAACTATCCATTAGTGAAGAACTAAATTTTGTTTGCTTTTTTCCCAGTTACACTTAGTTATAATTAGTTACTGTTCTAAGATCCTTTTAACAAGCTACATATCCCCACCCTCTTCCTGTATTTTTTTCTCCTAAAGAAGAATTTTACATTTGTCTCAACTATATTTGATTTATTTTTAGCTGATTTCTCAAAGCTATCAATATTATTTTGCATTTTGTTTCTGTCTTTTGCATTGTCAAAGTTGATATGCATGTCCTTCACCTTTGTGTTCATGCCATAAATAAAAAATGTTTAAGAGCAGCTGGACCCAAATCAAGCCTTGTGGTACCCATTTGTTATTTTATGCCAGTATGACAAGGAACTGTTGATCCGCACACTCTGGAGTATTGTTTTTAAGCCAACTGTGGCTTGTAGCTATTAGCTAATAGACATGTAATTCTCCATACTTAATCAACCTATAAATCAGAATGTCTAGGGCTATTCTATCAAATGCTTTGCTGGGGGGGGGGGAGGATTTTTAAAAAAGGACCATCATAATAACTAAAGATGCTGAAAGGCTAAGTTCATAGCAGAAAACAATGGTTGGAATGGTGACTGCATTTTCACGTCACCTATATAATCTCCATTCTGAGGTACAATTATCACAAATATCCAGCAGGATATGAAGCTTTTTTGAAAAATCTGGACTTTGATAGAATCCCCACCTCCACCTAAATGATTCATTTTCCAGTAATGTTCATGGCACAGCTGCCTTTAGTTGACTGTTGGCATGCTTACTTTCACCCTGTCTCCCTTACTTTCAATCTAATCTCTGATTCTTCTGTATCTGTCTTTGAAAAGAAACTCACTCCACAAAACACATCCAAAGAATACCTTTTTGCTGCTTAAAAACAATATTGTTTCATATCTTGTTTCTGTAAATTCAGCTACTGCACTTCTTTATTGATTGCTCTGTTTTATTTACGTCTCATGTACTGGTCTAAGGAGAAAAGCTTTCATATTCAATCAGGCTGTTTATGTACAGTCTCCCAGGGCTTATTTGGATGTTCACTACTACAAGTGAGAAATGCAAATATAACAGAAATGTCTGATGGAGACTCAGTTTGGGATTTCTACTATTGTCCCTCACAATGAATTCTGCCCTTCCTGCAGAGGAAATACTTAGGCTTCTTCTTTGGATAGGATGCTGTACTGGGAACCTGAAATACTAGTTTTTCCAGTATCTGCAATTTCCAGCTGATGTGACCAACCAGTCTCGCTACTTCCCAGTATGCAAAAGTCTTTTTCAAAATATGTATATCCACCACCACATTAATAAAAAAAAGTAAAGAAAGTCAAAGGATTCCTCTTTTGAATTTGAGATAAACATTTATTTCCTTTTCCAATCAACTACTATTTTTTTAAAAAAACCAAATACTTTGATTTAGTTCGAACAAAAGCATAAATTCGGATATTTCTAATCTGGTGAATTCTAACACATAGCCAAATACAATAGTACCATCTTTTTTTTCTTTTCTTTTTCTAGTAGTAAAGAAAAAGACTAAAAAAAACTTTGTGAAAGCACCAGGAAACTACAAAAAGAAAATGTTTCCTCTTTCTTCCTCCCTTCTCTCTCCCACAAACCTCTACAAAAGAGCCAGAGTAACTGGATAACGAAAGCCCCCTGAAAGTATCCTAAATTTAATAAGTAAATAAATAATTTCACGGAACAGAGAAGAGCTATTTATATCCATTTGAGTCCAACTCTCCCTCATTTGGTGTAATCTTTAAACTGGTTTGATTCTTATTCTAATAGGCTACAACTGTAGAACAGCCCAGTTATAGACAGTAATCAAAAGTTAACTTCGGCTGATCATAGAAAGTAAGTTGGATCTAATTAATATTTGGATAGACCATTAGAAAAAGCTTGGAGATGTAGTTTAGCCTAAGGGGAGGGGGGGATCAGTTAGAGGATGGGAATGCCAAACAATTTCCTTATTTTGATAATCCATGTCAGTCCAGAGGTGATGAGTTTCTGTGCTAATAGGCTATGTTCTAATGACCAAATATTTGTGCTTACTTTCACCTCTTAAAGATGCCAGCCACAGTTGCTGGCAAAACATTTGGATACCAAATAATTAGAACATAGCCTATCAGCCAGAAGTTCATCACCACTGAACTTCCCATGTAATTGTCAAGAAAACTATATGGACATTTCCATGTAGTCCTATGAGTTCAACTCAACTGAAAGAGAGGCTTTACCTTTAATTTTGAAATAATGGCATCTGTTTTAAAACACTGCAGTAAAGTATTGCAACTTTTAACCCAGTTAAGAAAGGTTTTTATGAATGTGAAAACCTTTTCTCTGGATTTTCTCCTGGAATATCAGGAGATACTGTAACCCTATGGTTACAAAACTTAAAACAGAAAGAAAACAGTCATTTTGATGTCTTTAAAATTCATTTTAATTTATCAATATGTTTATAGTATGAATCAGGCCAATTCTTTCAGCTTTAGCAGTTTTATAGAGTTTTTGACTAGGCAGGATGCTAATCCACTCCTAGACTAGACTAGTCATGAGGAACTTTAATAACCCACCTAAAACAAGAGTAGTGAAGCTTCAAGAGGTCCAACAGCAATTCTCAGGGCAACAGGTTCTTCTAGCTCTCCCTCAAGCTCCACCTAAAAGCCCAAATTTCGAAGAGTAAGGACCAGCTCGCCTGCATCATCTGTACAAGGTTTTCCACACAATAAGCATTGTATCATTTACAAATTTTCTGTGTCTTTTAATCACTCTCAAAACCTTTATGTTTTAGGACTATTAGATTTAAACAGCTTTAAAATGCATCAGAGCATTCAAATAAATATAGAAATCCAGCAGAGGTAGCTGGATCTGGATTTCTGGTAGCTGGATTTGCTAGTACACATCTAGCAAATTAGATAATGAAGTAGTAGTCACAAATATCGCATTCCTAAAATACGTCCCATTTTAGGATGTGGTATTTGTGACTACTACTTTATTATCTAATTTGCTAGATGTGTACTAGCAAATCCAGCTACCAGAAATCCAGCTATCAGAAATATTAGAAAAGCCAGCCACTAGCAAATTCCGCTAACTGATATCCAGGTCCAGCTACCTGCTGGATTTAGTAGTAGTAGTAGTAGTGGTAGTCACAAATACCACATTCCTAAAATATATCCCATTTTAGTCAACAATAGAATACAAGTCGGCAAGAAACTAGCATAGTTTAAGCTCCCTAAGCTTCCTATATACTAGATGCTCTCCAGATGTTCTGACCTTTAACTTTCCGATTCTCACTCAGTGACAAAACAAAGTCCAACCAAGTCAGAGGGCAACTAATTAAGGACAGCTATATCATCCCAGAATTTCATTTTGTTCTAGTCTTATAAAAGCATAGAACAGCATAGAAGCTAGTCTCTCTTTTATGGTTAAAGAAAACTGGCTAACCCACTCATAAAATATATCCCTACCTGTTTTTAATACTCTGAAGTGTTTGCAAACAGGATGAATGCCAGGGTGTGTTTTAGCATGCCATCTCCCAAAAGAAAAAAGAAAAGAAAAAAAAAGGAAAAGCACCTGGTCCTAAGCACAAAAGGCTGACTCACCTGCTTCGCATTCATTACCCTTTTAGAATGGGGACACGAGGACATGATGTACTTCTCAAAGGTAGAACAATTTTCCAGTATCAGCCAGAGCAGCTGTACATACAGCCATTTCCAGGAAAGAAGGGCTTCTAATAAAAGGGGGGGGGGCGTAGTGGAAACAAAACATTACCCCTTTTCCTATGTGACAAACCTGTGCTTTCTTTCTTTAAAACAAAAGGAGACAATATGATCATCTATAAAAGACAATTATCAAATGACTATCGTTACCGTATTAAGACCCTTTATACTGAAGACTTCTTTTTCTGTATAATACTGCGGAGATGTTCAAAACTTGTGCTCCTTCAGAAACTTTTCAGAAATTCCAACAGAATTCTTTCTTTCTTTCCAACAGAAAGAAATCTAGGGCCGTGTATTCCAGCCCCTACTTCCCAAATATTTAACATGAAAAAGGACAGGCTGCCTTCATGCAATTAGTTCCGTAATTAAACTGTTCATATCATCATCCTATTTTTGTTATTTTAGATTCATAATGGTAAGCAAACATCCCTTAAAGACAACCTTTTCCTTTCTGCTGAACCAAGCAAATATGAATATGTCCTAGGGTGCTCAAAATTCAGATAGGGCAATGGTGAAACAATAGAGATGTACCTCTTAGAATAAACCCAATGCCAGAAACGTCTAAATCAGGATTGTAATGGAAAGGATTTCTTGAAGTTAGAAAGCACACCAGCCTGAAGAAATAGCAGACATAAAACTCAGCAAAATTATAAAGAAAGCTAGTATTGCCAAGTTTAAAAAGTAGGAGTAGGGAAACAGCAATATATGTGAACTATTGAAAATCATAACAATCAAATTGTTTCAAATTTGCAACTTGCCTATAATCGCCAAAAACCAAGGTCCACACTTGGAGAATTTCTGCAGTACATACTCCAATACATCTTTTAAAAATTTATTTATAATAAAATATTACTTGCAAGCTTGCATTTCTTCTTAATGCCTCATTCATCTTTTTTCCCCCTATATTTACACCAAAAAAAAAGGGCAGGGGAAGACTAGGCAAGTAGAAACACATGTACAAATTTTGCTAAGAAAAGTACAAACCTTTCTTTTTCTAGATCACACTTGAGATATCAGCATAGGCTACATTAGAAAAGAATGTTCTTGGTTGTTAAGTTTTATGTTTCTGCATTCGGTGGCCTTGCCTTATACGGGCCTCTCTTCTTGGAATCCTTTTCCAAAATACAAATCAAGTAGTGAATAATGGATGCATGCCAATTATGAGAAACCGTAAGAGAGTTATGAGCTAAATAATGTAGTCTTTGGAGCCAAGAGGATGGCTTTCTCTTTTATTAGTATCCATGCATGCATTTGAAGGTATTATTGGTAAATAAAGTAGTCTGTATATATATATATAGCTCAACACAAGATATCTTGCATGACCTTTAAGATTAATTTATTATAGGTTATGGCTTAAATGAGATTCATGTTATAATAAATGCATTAATCTGTAAGATACTTTAGAACTTTTTATTGTAAAGGGACCGCAAACTAGCAAGGTTCCTAATCAGACTACTTTCTCAAAAATGATTTTAGTTCTCCCACATTAATATCAAAATCACAAAAACAAATAAGATCTCCACAATTTATTTTCAAAGGTATTCACAGTATATATGCCATGGAGAAAACCTTTGCCTTTGGACAAATAGATGGAAGTTCAACTCATGGAATCCTTGATGGAACACTTGTAGAAAAGGTACAACAAAAATCTAATTAGTAAATGACAACAGCAATCAGAAGGTATCTCTCAGCTGTCCTTCTCTTCAAATCTGTTCCTTTTTTTTTTCTGAAAATGACTAGACATTAAAAGAGGAAATTTGTTGGCTAGAGTGCTGTTGTGAAATTACCATCTGAAGGAAAAGTTGACTAACGTGAGAATTACCTTACGGAAGTTATAGGGATTTCTCATATTATCCAGATATCCTAAGCAAAACTTTCTAGAATCCTCAGTCTTTGACTATGCTGGGTAGGAATTCTGGAGTTGCAATAAAGAAGATCCCAGATTAGAGAAAGCTGAGTAATACGGTATCATGGTAATATCGTACAGTGGCAATCTAAGCAGCTTCCATATTGCTCCAAGTTTCTTTAGCGTCTTGTCTAAAAAATATGAGTAGCAGGATCCAGAGGAAGTAGCTGACGACTGTTACTAATATGACTAGTTGCTAATGACTGCTTCAAGGGCTACCCCAAACTACCGACAATCATAAAGCTGGGCCACTGAACTCAATCCTCTTTCACTGTAGCAAATTAAAACATCCCAAACAGATGGATGGGCAACCTATGCTTGAGTACATTCCATGAACAGAAGCCCCCAGTTAGTTTGTAGAATTCAGATGTAACACTAGCAGCAAACTGAATTCTTTCTGGAACTTGTGATAGGATTTGTTATTTCAAATGGATTAATGGGATGGGTCCACTTTCCAGTTTTGTCTTTGAAGCCAATCACTATATTTCATTTAAACTGCACCTTTAGTTTTAATAGCATGTTGTTAATTAAATTGACTCCCTGCAATTCTGGGCCATTTACAAATTATTAGAAACATTTAAAAGTGAAAACCCACAAAACAAAAGGAAAAAAAGTGGCAGAGAAAACAAACCCAAATAGAAAGAAAAAGGGGGGGGGAAGGAGGCTTCAATCACGTTCACCAAAGGCCCGAATAAACAGAAAGGATTTCAAAGCCCTTTGAAACACCTTCAGGGTACCAGCTATTCAAATCTTGGTGGGAACCATATTCCAGAGGGCCAGGTTACTGCTACAGAGAAGGCGCATCCCCAGGATCCCGATAGATGACACTATTTGACTGAAGGAACCCTGAGTGCACCAACCCTGTCAAATCAACTCTGGGACAGATACTTATGGGAGACAGACAGAATAGGGAAAGAAATACAGGTAATTCTCAATGTACGACTATAATTGAGCCCAAAATGTCTGTTGCTAAGCAAGACATTTGTTAAGTGAGTTTTGCCCCATTTTACAACCTTTCTTGCAGCAGTTGGTAAGTGAATCACCGCAGTTGTTAAGTTAGTAACACGTTTGTTAAGTCAATCTGGCTTCCCCATTAACTTTGGTTGTCAGAAGGTCTCCAAAGAGGATCAGCTGACTCCGGGACACTGTAATGGTCATAAATATGAGTTGTATGCCAAACGTCTGAATTCTGATCACATGATAATGGGGATACTGCAATGGTTCTAAGTGTGAAAAAGAATCATAAGTCACTTTTTTCAATGCCATTGTAACTTTCAACAGTCACTAAACGAACTGTTGTTAAGTTGAGGGCTACCTGTAATTAGCACTCTAAGATATTCTATTAAGCCAGGTCTGAAATATATAATGAACAGTCCATACTTTTCTCTTAAAAATAGGCCTCACGGATTTCAATGAGACTTATAGGTAGCCCTTGAACTTACAACCACAACTGGGAGCAGAAAATTCACCATTAAATGGTGCAGTCATTAAGCAAGACATCACGTGACTGTAAGGTGCAACCTTTCCTGCTGGCTTCCCCATTGACTTTCCTTGTCAAAGCAGGCTGGAAAAGTCGCAAAAGGCAATCACATGACTGCACAATGCTACAATTGTCATAGGTGCTAGCCAATGATAAGTCACTTTCTTCTGTGCCATCATAACTTTGAATGGTCGCTAAAAAGTCGAGGACTACCTAAATTCCCACGTAAATTTATATAAAGCCGCAACCTAGTAAAATTTCAAAGTCTGCCCAAACAAGCTCTTATCACTCACTCTTACTTGCTAAATTATGAATTAGCAAGCCAAGACTATGCAAATGGAGCCATAGCATATATTATTTAAATTCAGGAATTCACATCTCCCAATCTTCAGCAATGTTATTCGGCATGAGTAATAGTAAGAAAATACATTACTAGTAGGCATTCTATTTGTCTCCTGGTCAAAATGAGTATGGAATTTGATATCCATGATAAGATTTGCTTCAAGATCTTGTGAAAACTATTATTTTCTAAATTTGTCCTATTCTTAGATGAAAGTGTTCTCTTTTATCAGCATACTAGCTGATTACCCGGCGTTGTCCGGGTATTTATTTATCCCAATCTTGTATTAGACAGGAAAAGGAATGAATTATATCTATAGTGTCAAATCAAAGCAATTTTATTTACAGGGTTTTAAAAGTATAAGGACCTTGTTCAAATCCCAGCTACGGAACCTGTGGACAGCTGGGGGATTTAGAAGCGCCACCCCCCTGCCTCTGCCACCACCCGTTTTACCATTTCCTCAAACTGGGCCTGGGACTGGAACAGAAATCTCTGAGCTAACCCATGCTGCGCCTCCTCCACCCCTGCTGAAATAAGCTGGGTCTCCTCTCTGGCCTCCATACCTGTTTCACCTCGGTTGGGGTGGTCCTGTCCTTCGCACGATGAGTTGAGGTGAAGGATGATCCTGGGAACACGAGCCAAAGCTGTGAGGTGGGGGAGGACGATCCGGTTAGGCCGTGGCGCGCTCAATCAAAAGCCTCTGTACTGGCCTAATCAGGCTCCCTTTGCTCCCTTTGGCCTACTGTGTGAGGGGAGG
>QLTV01004082.1:4088920-4099478 GCA_003457575.1 Thermophis baileyi | reverse complement strand
ACAATACAGGGAGGGGGGGGCGGGCGATCCGCTTAGGCCATGCCATGCTCAATCAAAGGCCTCTGTCCTGGCCTAATCAGGCTCCCTTCATAGGCCTACTGTGTGAGGGAGGCCTAGGCCTGTTCAGAAAAACGCTGAGCTAGGCTCAGTGTACAGAACACAACCGTTGTTCCGAAAGGCCACCCCTAGGGGTGCTAGGGGTGTCTTACCCCCACAGTATTTGTCGCCAGATAGTAAGTCATATGTGTACCAAGTTTGGTTGAAATTGCTCAAGGCGTTCCAGAGTTATGCTGGAACATACATACATATATACATACAGCCTTTTTATATATATATATAGATACAAGATAGAAGAAGATAGAAGATAGGAGGAGGAGGAGGAGGAGGAGGATAAATTTTCAACAAGCACTGTATCAGTGCTAACAGCTCCTATTCATCGAGCCCAGAGCAACAATGCAGGGTGCATAGTATTACCCATATGAACATCAATGGGAAGGATCATTCGGGGGTATATTTCAGAGTGTTTTTTAAAAAAAGATGTTAAATGTGTTTCAGGAGTTTCATTAGAGTTTTGATGAATTTTCTGCTTCAAAATAGTAAAAGCCATATTACCTAATTTCAGCAATAGTTTTGCCAATAATCAGCACGGTTTAGAATAGCACAAAGGGCTGCAATATATATAGATATATATATATATACCAGTAGGCAAATGATACTCCTTACTACTCAGACTATAAACTCTTAAATACTACATCAAGCTAACACTGGTCTGATGAAGCACAGTGATACTTGAACTTATGACAAGTAATTACCCAAGCCAAGAATTTTGATAAGTGTATTTTTTAAAAAGCTACCATCAAATTTGTTTTTTAAAAATTCAAATTACAGGCAAAGGGGCCTGCTTTTTGTAAACACATAAGTCAAGGCAATATGTAGTTATTCCTTTTACCTAAAAGTAGAAACTGCACACTCATTAAATATAAATAAATCATTGCAAAATGCAGAGATGCTGTACAATATTGATGGAAATGTCATTAAATTTTCAATAATAACTTCTTCCATATTTGGCCTTACCTTTCAAGAAAGAAAGAAAGTAGTGTTTATTTTTTTAAATTCTACCAGAGCAAAAGCACTTTCTCACTTTTTCCCATCATCAAATACACTTTGCCTTTTCAAAGAACAATACGTGAATTGTATTTATTTAACAAGAAACATGTTTTATTTAACTATTCTTTCTACACACATGCTCTCCAAACAGTGTGCCAGACTACTGGGGCCACATCTTTGCACGCGCGAAATCACAGATTTGGTCTTAAACACTGCACTGTTGTTGTATTATTATTATTGATTGTACTCATGCAGGGTGAAGATGTACAAATCCATTCGCCCCATTTCCAACCTTTTCATAATGTCCTTGAGTGGGGAGCTCTCAAGGACATTGCAAGTTAGCTTAATTGTGATTATATAGTCAACACAATGCACTTACCCTGCTGAAGAATTAGGACTCAATTCAGAAAAGTCAGGGAACAAAAATGAGAAGCATATCATCATAAATACAAAAAAATCTACACTCTTGACATTAAAGAAGGGATGCAAGATATATATTCTTTATCAAATTTTAAAATGCCTTTATATTCTAAAAATTAAATGGAACAATATTCATTTTCTAGTAACATTATATGGATCCTCAGTTTCTTTCTTTGCACTTGTATTTAGCTTATTTTAATCCCTATAATATAATTTTTAAATGTAGTATCACTGATTTTTTAAAAATTATTTGTTATACTTTATTAATAATAATAAACCTCTAATATTTTGAAGGGATAAATAATACAGAATATTACAAATTAACCTACAATTGGTTGTCAAAGGCCTTAAATATATCTAGAAAACAATCAGATTAGCACTATAGAAAGACAGGCTAAAAAAATCAAAGCCAATGCTCTATCTCAGCTATGAAAATTGATGTAACCATACAACTCTATATGTTTTTATTCAGAAGTAACCCCACTGAGTTTATTAAGACATATAATACAAAATAAATGAACATATATATGCTTTTGATCCACGTGTGCGCACACACACACACACATATTCACACATAGTTTAGCAATAATTACTCAAGGAGTTTAAGTGCAAAACCTAAAGTATCACTTGACATGTGTTCAAAATTATCTCTCTGCAATTGAAGTGAAAAACAAGAATAATAGTACTTTCCGTACACCCCATTTTGAAAATAAAAAGCCACAAACATGAAAGAATTTGCATATATTCTGTCATGTCCACATACATAAACAGACTGATACAGACTCAAAATGATTTACATCAGTGTCATTAAAGTCATACTTTATCTCTTCTCCTAAATGGCATATAATTAAGATAATGGGTATAGATTACCTAAGGACACAACTGAAGATATACAACGCTATATCACAACTATATAGTATGAATATTTCACTAACAAAATTAAGCCTCTGAACCTTTCTACAGATATTGTACATTCCTCTGATCAAGAAAATCACAATTATCATTAATCAACTTCATAACACATTAATCAACTTCACAACACTCATAATTAGTTCAAAGAAACATTTGCAAAGGAACAAAGCAGGTCCTCTCACTAAAATTACAGTAATGCAATGAAAAGGATATGCATCTGCTACATTGAGGCACTGAAGGAAAAACTGAAGGACGGATGTGGGATCCCTTTTGCAATATTTTCCTTATTTTGGTAACATCAGCTGCAACATATCTCTCACACTAATAATTATTATAGGGTTTTTTATTATTTTAGAACTATTGTATATAACATTTATTCTGTTTTCTATTAGATATATACTGCCTTTACTATATTTGTTCAATTCAAAGCAACACACAATATGCTCCCAGCTATTTTTTCCCCACAACAAAACCCTCTGCGAGGTGGGTTGAGCTGAGAGAAAGTAACTAGTCCAAAATCAACTACCACAACTTTCATGCCTAATGGAGAACCAGAAGTCACAGTCTCTTGGTTTCTAATCTAACACATTAAGCACTAGATAAAAACAGTTCTCCGATATTATTCATGTAGAGCAGGGGTGTCAAACTCGTGGCGTCACGTTGTCACATGACGTATCGCGACTGTTTTACCCTTCACTAAACCGGGGTTGGGCGTGGCCAGCGCGTGACGCATCCAGCCCCTGAGAGGTAATCCTTGCTTAACACTGTAATTGGGACTAGAATTTCCATAACTAAATGATGCATTCGTGGTCTGATGTCACAGCAGTCCCCATTTGACCTCATTAAGTGAGAATTGTGTATTATTAAGCAAGGACCTCCCCACAACGTCCGGCTTCCAACAACCAATGTCAGCTTCCAACAACCAATCAGTGAGGAAGCGAGTGGGAAGTTGCATGTTTCAGGCAGTTCACAAGCAGGCCAGCTAGCAGATAAGTGGCTGCTGTGAGGGAAGCAGGGTGCATCTGTAGCTGCAGTGGCACGTGCAAGCATTTTCAGTTCCAGGAGTGGCTGCTGCCACGTGGGAGATACTTACCTGAGCAACTTGCGAGATTCCCTGCCAGCTTCCCCATAGACTTTGCTTGTGGGAATCTGGCAGGAAAGGTCACAAATGATAATCAAATGACCACAGGGTGCTGCACCCATCATAACTGTGAACTAAATGCCAAGCGCCGAGATCACAACCGTAGACTGTGACTGCTGGAACTTCAAGGATCAGTCATAAGTGCCATTAGTTCAGTGCAGTAGCAACTTCAAATAGTCACTGAACAAGTGATCAGTAAGCGAGGACTACCTGATCACTCCTCAGGTATTTCCAATTACAATGTCTTGATAAGGATAACAAAACAAATTTATTCATGGTTTGGGGTCGCCCCCACCTCAAGTTCATCTCACTGGAAATGAGGCAATGTTTTTATCTACTAAATGGCTGCTTTAAACTCCAATAAACTTCTTGCAGCCTCTACAAATAAACTGTCACGAACACAGGATTTCACTGTTTGCACTTTCATCTTCCTTGAACGAAGGAACCAAAAGAAAAACAAAAGGATAAATATACATGACATGTATTTCATTACAATAAAATGCCCTAGCAAGGCTTTCAAAACACTGAAGACTGAATACTTTGCAGTGGTGTTAAACTGGTGGCCCGGATGCATTACGCGCAGGCCACACCCACCCCGGCTCCAGAAAGGCAAAAAAGTCACAATATGTCACGATATATTGTTACGTGACGCGATCGAGTTTGACTCCCATGCTTTATAATAACGATTTCTTTTCTTCTATCTTTACTAAAGACGAGAGAGAGAGAGAGAGAGAGAGATCTTTTAGAATAGAATAGAATAGAATTTTTTATTGGCCAAGTGTGATTGGACACACAAAGAATTTGTCTTGGTGCATATGCTCTCAGTGAACATAAAAGAAAAGATAAGTTCGTCAAGAATCAAGGAATTTATCTTTGGTGCATATACTCTCAGTGTACATAAAAATACAAGATACATTCTTCAAGAATCAAAAGGTACAACACTTAATGATAGTCCGGGAACAAATAAGAAACAAAATCATATTAGGAACCAGTCAATATAAATTGTAAGGCTACAAGCAACAAAGTTACAGTCATACAGTCATTTGTGGGAGGAGATGGGTGATGGCAACGATGAGAAGATTAATAGTAGTGCAGACTTAGTAAATAGTTTGACAGTGTTGAGGGAATTATTTGTTTAGCAGAGTGATGGCGTTCTTAATACAAATCTATTTACCTAAGAAGTAAAGAAACATTTACTTAAACTCACTTCCTTCTTAGTAAGTTGTAGGCATAGGCCTGTAGCAACTGCAGGCATGTGGCAGTACTTGAAGAGAAAGTACAAAGATTGAAGCTTCAACATAGAGGAGAGACTCTTACAGATGACAATTATGCTTATAATGAAGATAAACAAGATGCCATACACTATGAAACAGTCAGCACCTCTGAAACTCAAGAACAACTTTCAGATCCTTACAAAACAAAGTCTATAACTTCAGGGAAGGGGAAAAGGGAAAAAAAATGCCGGATAAGAAATCTCCAAAGGGCAGAGAGGATGCACCTGTACTCTTAAAAGAAGACACACTTCAACAAAACCCCAGAAACCAAACAGCCAAAAACAAACCAACAGTGGGGGACTGAATGATGGCTCCACCCTATGAGAAGAGGCGTCTCAGGTAAGACCAACGCCCCTTCTCCATAGTGGGTGGAGCCATCATTCAGGATGGGACATACCAAAGCGAAAGGTCCCTTCAAGGGGTGGGCAAAGTCTCTGAGCCCGAGGTGGCCCCCTCGATCACACGCTGCAATACCCGCCGACCAAAGGCCGCGTCCGCGGAGGCATAGGAGTCTATCTTGTAATGGCGAATGAACGGCGTGGGGGACGCCCATGTCACCGCACGGCACACCTCTTCCCAAGGCGCCCGAGCCGCCCATGCCACCGAGGACGCCGCACTGCGAGTTGAATGTGCCGTTATACCCGCCGGTCGAGGGAGAGAAGCAAGCTCGTACGCCTTGGCAATAGTGCCTGTGAGCCAGCGACCAATAGTGGAAGATGACGCCTTACGACCCAAGGAGGCTGGATGGAAAGCGACCAGGAGTGCTTCCGTCTGATGTAAGTTTCGAGTCCGCTGAATATATATCCGAAGAGCTCGCCGTACATCCAATGAGTGCCAGCGCCGCTCCAACGGACAAAAATTTGGCAAGACAAGTTCCTGCGCCCGGTGGAACGGCGAATTCACCTTAGGAATGAACGAAGGGTCCAGCCTGAGGACCACCCGATCCGCGTGAAAGACGCAGAGATCCTTCCTAACTGACAGAGCCGACAACTCCGAAATTCTGCGCACCGATGTAATGGCAATCAAAAATGAAACCTTGAACGACAGATGCCGAAGGGAAGCCTCACGAAGAGGTTCATAAGGAGAACCTGTGAGGGACTGTAAAACCCTCGGAAGGTCCCAGGTAGGAAAACGTCGAACCGGTGGAGGACAGAGGTTGCTAGCACCCTGGAGGAAACTCCGGACCATCGGGCACCTTGCCAACGAAGTCGCCTCGTCAGAGGATAGAAGCGACGACAGAGCTGCTACCTGTCTCCGAATCGTGTTAGGCCTCTCTGGAGGAAGCCAATACCTTGGGCAAAGGAAGCCGAAAAGGAGATAGACGCTCCGCCTCGCACCAAGTGCAGAATGCCTTCCAGGTAGATGCGTAGATTCTCTGGGTCGCCGGACGGCGGGAAGCCAAGATGGTGAGTATAACCGCCGGATCGTAACTCCGTCCTCTTAAAGCGCTCCACTCAACCGCCATGCGGTCAGTTGCCACCACCCGGGGTCCGGATGAAGAAGGGTCCCCTGGCTGAGAGAATCCGCGCACATAGGCAACCTCCACGGGGGGAAGACCGACAGCGCCCGGAGGTCCGCAAACCAGGCCCTGCGGGGCCAGTAAGGTGCCACGAGGATGAGTTCCGCCTGTTCCTCCAACAACTTGCGGACCACCAGGGGCAGGATCGGAAGCGGGGGAAAAGCATAAAGGAGGCCGGAGGGCCAAGGGCTCCGTAGGGCGTTCACGCCCTCTGCCCCCCGGGTCCGAAATCGTGAGAAGAATCGACGGAGTTGTGCGTTTTCCGGGGTCGCA
This sequence comes from Thermophis baileyi, assembly GCA_003457575.1. Lineage (NCBI taxonomy): Eukaryota > Metazoa > Chordata > Lepidosauria > Squamata > Dipsadidae > Thermophis > Thermophis baileyi. Next base: position 4,092,832 of record QLTV01004082.1, on the reverse strand, counting down.
AAAAGGTCCACCAACGGAGGCCCGAACTTCCGGGATATCTGGACGAAAAGGTCCGGATGCAGGCGCCTCTCCGCCTGGTCCACGACTGAGCGGCTGAGCCAATCCGCCTGTACGTTGTTGATGCCCGAAATGTGATCTGCTACCAGCGACAGAAGGTGACGTTCTGCCCACAGACCCAGGCGGAGGGCCTCCCTCATCAAAGACCGGGAACACGTGCCCCCTCCGCCTGGGCCACGACAGAGCGGCTGCGCCAATCCGCCTGTACGTTGTTGACCCCCGCAATGTGATCTGCGACCAGAGACAGAAGGTGACGTTCTGCCCACAGACCCAGGCGGAGGGCCTCCCTCATTAAGGACTGGGAGCGCGTGCCCCCCTGCCTGTTCACGTGCGCTTTTGTTGTAGTATTGTCCGTCAGGACAAGGACGTGGCGACCGGCCACAAGGTGGCGGAAGTGACGAAGCACCAGAGACACCGCCCGAAGTTCTAACCAATTTATGGAGCAGGAGATCTCCGCCGCTCCCCAACGCCCCTGGGCGATCTGATCCAGCGTGTGAGCCCCCCAGCCCGAGAGGCTGGCATCGGTTGTAACGACAATCCGATGTGGTTCGACGAAGAGGGAGCCTCTTGACAGGGCCGGCGACCTCCACCAGACAAGGGAGTGAAGTACTACTGGAGATCCGATGTGGTTCGACGAAGAGGGATCCTCTGGACAGGGCCGGCGACCTCCACCAGAGGAGGGAGCGAAGTACTACTGGAGGGACCAGAACCCGGCGCTGGGACGTTCCTTGACCCGCTGTCTGGAAGGGTAAAAGGAACCATTGGAGTTCTCTGGAGTGTAGTCTCGCCCAAGGCGTAATGGAAATACATGATATCATTTTCCCCAGGAGAGAAGACAGGAGCGCCAGGGACGCCCTGCGTTCGCGCTGTACCGAGAGCACCAGGTCCGAAATGCTGGCCCGTCTCTCCTGGGAAAGGGAAACCCTACACTCCAGGGAATCAATGATGGTGCCTAGATGCAGTATAGAGGTGGAAGGGGAAAGGTGACTCTTGGTTAGATTGATCCCAAACCCGTGTTGGTGAAGCGTCCAGATGGTTACCTGGAGATCTTGCAACGCGAGGGCCCCAGTAGGCGTCCAGGTAACACTGGACGTGTACCGGGAGGGACCTAAGGTGGGCCGCCAGGACCGCCAGGATCTTCGTGAAAACCCTGGGGGCGGAGGAGAGACCAAAAGGCATAGCCCTGTACTGAAAATGCCTACCTGCATAGGCAAATCAGAGGAAACGGCGATGCTGCCGGTGGATGGGCACGTGCAGGTAGGCCTCAGTGAGATCCAGGGAAGCCATAAAATCCCCTTTACGGAGGCCGGCCAGGATGGAAGAGAGGGAGTGCATCTTAAATTTACGATATGAGACATATCTGTTCAAACGTTTTAAGATCAGTCTATCGGAGAGAGAACATCAAAATTCAGGATGGGAGCTAGACTTGCCATGATCGTCCTCGTTGAGGACCGAGTCTAAGCTGGGAGGGCACAAGAAGTATCCTGGCTTAAGGAAAAACAGACTCGGTCCTCATTGGCTGATGGGCAGAGGCCAACCCATCCTGAATGATGGCTCCACCCACTATGGAGAAGAAGAAGAATTATAGTTGTTGGTGATTTACTACTATAATTGTTGGTACATAGTGTCTTATTAAGTATGCTATTAAGCAGAGATTAAAAATATGGCAGAACTATTTTAAAGACTTAAAGCATTAAGTCTATTGACAAGTGTAACTTCCTACTAATCCATCTAAGGACAAAGAATAAGGTCAAAAGTAACTATAACCATTTATATATACAGTACTGAAGTTCTAGGAAAGAAACTTAAAAATAGAGGGATTCAAGTGGTATTCTCATCCATCTTCTTATCTATGAGAGAAAACTGGAAAGGGATAGAAGAATACCTGGCTTCAGAAATGGTACTGATGGTTAAGATTTCAATTCTGAGGCCATGGTCTGGATGATGGATTGCTGGCATAAGAGTGGTTGTACCTCAGAAGAAATAGTAAATAATGTGATCCAATGAAGTACAGTAACCTCAATACAAATTGTATTCTATGGGTATTGGAGATAAAAATGCTACAATACAGACAATCGCTGTGGAAAGAAATGGGACTATAATCCTGTAATGGAGACTATATAACCACTAAATAAAAGAACAGGAAGAACACTCATTAAGTTTGTTGCCTTCATTTCTATATGACAAACAAGATAAACATGAAATCACTACAGATAGAATAGAATAGAATTTTATTGGCCAAGACAAGGAATTTGTCTTGGTGCATATGCTCTCAGTGTACATAAAAGAAAAGATAAGTTCGTCAAGAATCATAAGGGACAACACTTAATGATAATCCGGGTACAAATAAGCAATCAAATCATAGTAGGAACCAGTCAATATAAATTGTAAGGATACAAGCAACAAAGTTACAGTCATACAGGCATTTGTGGGAGGAGATGGGTGATGGGAACGATGGGAAGATTAATAGTAGTGCAGACTTACCGTGTTTCCCCGAAAATAAGACATGTCCCCATAATAAGGCCAATCAGGCTTTCTCTTCCTAATCAGTGCACTCTTCCTTGTGTGTGTGTGTGTGTGTGTGTGTGTGTGTGCGTGCGTGTGCGTGCGTGCATGTGTGTGAGAGAGCGAGTGGGTTGGGGTTGCCTTCGGTTTCAGTCTGGTCTCGCAGGCTCCGTTAATTCCGAAGATTCCGGAGCTCGTGCTGCCCGACAGAAAACTCTGTCGGACAAAACGACCCTCCCCGCGCGTGCCCCTTTTCCCCGTCTGCGGCTTTCCCCCGGACTTAGTTAGTTGGGTGCTGGTCGTTTGCAGAAGGCAAAGTGGGGTCTGTCCGTGGCTCCGACTGGCAGGCGAAAAGGTCTTCCTGACAGCGCTTGGCTGTTTATAGCAATAGCACTTAGACTTATATACCGCTTTACAGTGCTTTACAGCACTCTCTAAGCGGTTCACAGAGTCAGCATATTGCCCCCAACAATCTGGGTCCTCATTTTACCCACCTCGGAAGGATGGAAGGCTGAGTCAACCTTGAGCCGGTGAGATTTGAACCGCTGAACTGCTGAACAGTCAGCTGAAGTAGCCTGCAGTACTGCACTCTAACCACTGCGCCACCTCGGTTTAAATAAATCATTGGGAAGAGAGTGCACAGCTATCTCTCAACTGGCTCGGTGGCTTTTATTATTTATTCGGAATCAAGCCAGCCTCTCAGCGTAGCCCAGCGCCGAATCTTGGCTCCTTTTCAGGGCAGGCGGGACACTCAGGGAACGCGCATCAGTGGCTTTTCCTTGGGGGGGGGAAAGGGGGGGAGAGCCGCAAACCCAGCGGCATCCTCCGAGCAGAAGGAGACGAATTTCACCAAGGCTGGGCTGCATTGTCTGCCAAAGCGGCAGGGTTGTGTAATGCTCCAGTTGGAAAGGAAGTCGGGGGGCATGAAAGGGTGGCAGCGGGGGGAAGAGAGATAGCCGTGCACTCTCTTCCCAATGATTTATTTAAACAGCCAAGCGCCGCCAGGAAGACTTTTTCGCCTGCCAGTCGGAGTCACAGACAGACCCCACTTTGCCTTCTGCAAACGACCAGCGCCCAACTAAGTCCGGGAAAGCCGCAGACGGGGAAAAGGGGCACGTGCGGGGAGGGTCATTTTGTCCGACAGAGTTTTCTGTCGGGCAGCACGAGCTCCGGAATCTTTGGAATTAACAGAGCCTGCGAGGCCAGACTGAAACCGAAGGCAACCCCAACCCACTCGCTCTCTCACACACATGCACGCACACACACACACGTACACACACACAGAAGGAAACTCCGCTGGGAAGAGAGTGCACGGCTATCTCTCTCTCGCCCCGCCTCCCCCCGCACACC